>JAKSZP010006126.1:0-24481 GCA_022478985.1 Massospora cicadina | reverse complement strand
CAAGGATTCCTCCAATAATTTTCGACCTAGCTCTGTTGCTCACTAATGAGCTCCTGCCCAATAGTGGTACTACTAGGGCTACTGATGGGGGTGTTTCTAACCCAAAATTTATAAAATTTAAAGCTATAGATGAATTTTGAGTTCTAAAAGCATTAAAGGGCTTCTAGTGCAGGCAACTATTGTGGGATAAAGGCCTGGGGTACTGCCCCTCACCACACTAGGGCTGCACCAATTCAAGAACCACTTAAAAATATGGGCCTGATGGCGATTTGAATTAGCTTACGCTACCCCCTAAACTGACATATGCCCGCCCTGTTTAAATACTGGGCAGCTTGTCTGCACCAGCCAGGACAGGCGATATGCCTCTCATCCCCCATGCAGGGGACAATACATGATGACCCCCCAGGTTTAAGGCCCCTGAGGGAGGAGAAGACAAAGATCTCCCCTTTGTCACCTACTTTTTAGTAATGTTATGCTCTCTGGCCCCTTTTTGTCCAGGAAGCCTTGGAGTCCTTTCAGATCTGCTATCACTTTCTTGCATGATCTTTTTGCCACCAGCTGGCTCATGCCAACCAAACCAGCAGCTAGCTGAGCTCCAGGCCAACTCAGCAAACTACAGCAATTATTGTAAGCAGGTGCACTAAAGCGCAGCCAACCAGGATTGCTCCTCCCTTGTCCTGGGGTCTGCACCCGTGCAACCCCAGCTTGTGGGGAGGCCATTTGACAGGCGTCTTGCCTGACTTGTACCCCCCCTTCCTGTCTACATTATCCCCTCAGGGAGTGGTAGACACCTGCAAGAACAGGTCGGCACAGTCATCAATACCATCCCGCACCTCTTTCAGGCCACTACAGGACATGACCAATGTGCCTCTTTAGGTTCTATTGTTAGCTACTTACCCATGTTTCCACAGGCTTTCCCCAGTTGCGCCACGTGGAGGCCCCAGCTTACCCTAACTAGCTCACAGCTATAGATGTTTTCAATGGCCTCTACAGGAGGGAGGCAAACATAAGCTGCTGATGTATTAGGCTCACTATCATAGGTTTGTCAATGAGGTTAGCCAATAACACCAATATGGATCCAGCATAGGCAGGATCTAAAATTGTGGGACAGGTTAGGACCTCCTTAATGGATGGGTTATTCAGGTCCCAAATATCAAGTAGTTATCCAGAGGGAATATTGATATGGACCTGGGTATCAATTAAAACCTGAGACTTTAGGAATAGTGGTCGTTTTAGAAAAAAAATTGGCATGCCTTTTTGACTATCTATCAAAGGAGGGGCATTGATATAAAAGAACACCTTGCATGATACTTGAGCCAGCCAATACAGCTTTTGTTTTTCTAACAGCAAACCTGATCTTTGACCTCCACCTTGGCATCGCAGAATGGTTTCAAATATCAGAGGGACCCAGTGTCCTAGCAGGGATATGAATCCCCCATCATAGTGAACGATGGTTAAATAATCTTGAAAAAACTGAGTTCTCAGGAGAAGGTCATAGTTCAGGTTGTCTAATGTAACAGCAAGGGTATTCACAAAAAACGCCCAAAGAAAATGGGTAGATAGGAATAGGTCCAATGTATAAAGTACATTGGGGCCCAGATGTGCTGAGTTCCATGTAATGGACAAGTTTAGAGCAATTTTGATACACTTTATTAACTTAGACGAAATGGCATTCATGGAGGAATTACTGTTGACAATGGCATGGACAATATTTTGTGGACATGAACAGCAACGCGGTTAACTAAATTATAAACTGCAGGATAGTTTTAGGAACATAGGAGATTCACAAAAGAAGACTAAGCGGTACATGTTCTTTATTATCAATGGGTACCAAAGCATCTTTTTCTGGTACAGCAGCAATAGGCTCATTAGAGGTTGCTAAACATTCTTGAGGCGGTACAGGGATGTCAGCATGAAGTGCCTCATCCCTCATGATGACAGCTTTTTTGCCGCCTCCTTGGCAAGTCTCTTCCAACAATTCTTGCGCTATTACAGAATCCATTGTAGTATGAGCATTGAGGATGGAGTTTTCTCTTTTTTTAGCACTAGGTGGTGAGGATAGAGTTTTCTCTGGTTCTCAAAAAAGTGGACCTGAGAGTGACTAGAGGAGGTAGATACAGTAGACTTGTGATGCAAGGTAGATGCAGGAATTTCATTAAGTGTTTTTTAATTTCCTGGATGCAGGTAAATTTACTCTTCTGTACAATCATGTGCATCTAGACCTCAGGATAAGATCCCAATGTGTTGATGACTGCAGTTATGGCATTGCCCAAGATAATACAATTAATGGTTACTAAAGGTTGTGCTTGGCCATAGAATCTGCTGGCAAACTCCACTGGGTTTTTCCTTTGTTCAGCCAAATGCCCACAAATTCCTGCTTCTGATTGGCCAAGGTTTGGT
The DNA here is from genome assembly GCA_022478985.1 of Massospora cicadina. Classification (NCBI taxonomy): domain Eukaryota; kingdom Fungi; phylum Entomophthoromycota; class Entomophthoromycetes; order Entomophthorales; family Entomophthoraceae; genus Massospora; species Massospora cicadina. The sequence continues at coordinate 22,081 of JAKSZP010006126.1, read as the reverse complement.
TGCTTCCAAATACTGGATCAGAGCGGTATGGACCTGTTCCTGGGTATGGCATTCCTTTTGATGGGGAATCATAATCTCCCAAACGGTGCTATTTAAACAGGAATGGATATTGTTCAACTTTTGCTGATCCAAGGCCTCCTCCATTGAGTTTTCATAAGTGTTACAGAAATGAGAAAACTTTCCTGCCCTGGAGTGAACTACTCCTTGAAAATAGGCTTAAAGTTAGTCACAATTGGGGTGGAAAGAGTATTGACTCCAGTAATTGGTGCAGGCTTGGAGATCTGAATTTCTGCATAGTCACAGGGGCATGTTGATCCAATCGTCATCTCAATCTTTCAAATCCTCCTGAATGACATCCTAATTTTGCTTCAGAGAGGTAATGGTTGATTTGTGAAAAACCTGCTTCTTTAGCGCTTGAATCTCATCATGTTGGAAGAGCACTGGCTCTAAAATATGCCCAAACAAGTTTCAACCCATGATAGGTTTATTCAAGTTGATGATGCGACCATCTGTGAGCTTTGTGAAGGCATTAAAGATATCCATTTTATCCAACAAGGCCTCAATTAAAACTCTGAGGTTGAGAGGCACTCCATCTACTTGAAGCTTGCAACCTTGGGCCACATTACATATTTGATCTCATAAGGCAGCCAGCTTGTAAGAACTTCTTATTTTTCGGAGTCATTAGGATTGCCAGGTGTAGGTACTACAGGACTGGAAGGTCTTTGTGGCCCATGGGGACCTTTGGGCCCTTCACTTTAAGAGGCAATATTATGGGAGGCTAACTTCTGGTAGTGTTGCTGGAGGGTCTGCACAAAATCTTTGATCTGGTTGAGGTGCTGGTTTCAGGCTGCCTCAAGGGTCTACAGGTTTTGACAAAGATGGTCTTTAAGGTAAACCAGAAAATTCTGCTATCCAACATGGTGAGCTGATTACAAGCCTCATTGATTAACCAATAGTTAATGAATATGGCTTCCTGATTTTTGTGAACAAAAGAGGAGGCCAGATTATAAAAATCAACAATATTTAAGTGTAGGGTTTGAGTAAGCCCTAGTTGTCATGATACTTCATGATGATGCAACCTTACTATTTGTAGGAGAAGGGGTATGTCCATATTGTCAGGGAGACGGAAGATAAAGTTTAGACTGGCCTGCCAGTCAGGATACAAAAGCCCCTCAAAAGGTGAGCTAGAATGCCAGGGGCATCGCCACTCAAATGACGTTTGAATAAGCTGGGAGATAAGTAGCAATGGAGTGCCAATGGGCCACAAATATGAAAAACAACATGGCGAGGAACCAAGCTGTTGCAGCCCCAGGGCCAATGGGCCTGGGCATAGGGAGTTCCAAGACCAGGGAAAAATACAGTAAGGCCTTGACACAATAGGCCCAAGTGACTATGGTAAGGATCATCATTGAAAATATGGCTGGGATAAAATCAGTTAATATGCAGGCCACTGGTCCACATTGTATATGTCACAGGGGGTTTGGCAAAGAAGATTTTTTTGAGCTCAATTAAGTAAATTTGAGCGCGGGAAGATTTTTATCGAATTTAAAATAAGAGAATTGACTGTCAATTTCCTCAGTGTGTTATGAATGCTTAAATAGACAATTGATTTTGGGGAATAGCTTAGGAAAGCTCAGGATTGGGGCCCTCAAGATTCAGCCTAACCTGGCAAACTTTGAGTAAGAGGGGGGAAATTAAACTTGTTGTGATCTGACTTAAAAGAATCAGTGGTGGGCCAAGTTGCTGTCAGTTCATTCACGGACGTCTGAATTTCAGATTTTCTTTGGTTCTGATGACTAGAGCGATGGTGTTTTACCCAACGGGCAGCATGACCTCCCAAGGCCACCTCATGTAGGGGCAGTCCCATGAGGTTAGGAACAGGTTTGAGGCACCCAACCTTCCTGCATCTGGTCACTTTGGTGTACATTTGACCAAGAGAGATTTATCAGAAGAGGATGTTAATGCTTCTGGGGAGGGTTTTAAACTGGCTGCAACATTTCCCAACGGCCTGATGTCATTGACAAGTTTCACCAAAGATTTGACATTAAATGCTTTGTTTGCCAAAAGTACACGCCTGTCAGTCTTTGTTACTGAGAGTTTGGGGCTCTCTGGCCTTGATGCCAAAGTCTTATTGCCTTCAATTTTATTTGAACCTTTTACCCCATGGGGATGCTGACTTTTCAACAGATCAGCACAAATTCCCTTGATTTACAGTAATAATTCATCTGGAATTAATACTGGAGGGATAGCAAGGTCCTCAAAGGGTAAGATGTTACCCACCGCTTGTCCACCACATGTGTGAGGTCACCCTGGGAGACAAGAGGAGCAGCTGGCCTTCTCAGACCCTTCTTTGACAGGAAAGGGAACGCCACCTGGTCCAAGTGGAGGGGGCACTCCCCCAGACTTAAACATATGGAAGAAGCTTCAGAGATAGCTTTTAGCATCCAAATCAAAAACTCTGATGGTAGTAGATCCAAGGTATATAAATATTGCATCATGGAAGGCATTGAAGAGGCGCAAAAGCAACTGAAGCACCTCCCACAGAGTAGATACCATTAAATAGTTGTTAAAATCTCATTGAGGTTCTCATATTGGAGTTAATACTGATCATTGTCAATGGATTGTAGGGTAAACTGGAAGGTGGCCCAAAATAGGCTTTCAAGCTGGATAGGAGGTATCTCATACTAAGAGGTGTTAATTCATCAAGTTACAGTTTTCACCTGATCAGAGGGTTGGTTTTCTTGATTGCTATTATTCTTTATTTTTTGCAATAGACATTTTCACTTGGACAGCTCAGAACCACTTGTAGTGAGTACCACTTATCTCAGAGTAACAGTTCTCTTGACTGTAGCTGAAGTTTAAAAAATGGCCTCAAAGCTGTAATCTAGTGGAGATGTCAATGAAGACGAAAAGATGGGGTGAAATAGGCTACTTTATTGAGTTAGAAAGTGCTGATATTTATAGGATGTGTGGGACTGTGGTGCCTAGGAGACCTCCATGACCCTGTATGGTCAAAATCTTTTAAAGTCTTCTGGATAACCTTCCTGTTCAACGCCCTCATTGTTCTGCATCACCCTTATGAATGCAATGATGAGGGCCATGCCTCTCAAGGTTTGGGAAACTGAGGTTAAATTCCTAAAGTTATCCCCATTGAACTTCATGTGCATGATGCTTCCTGATTGAACTCTCATCAGTGCCTTCAGGGACAATTTTGTTTGCAATGCTCAAAGGTTAACTTATTGATGGTTTAGTCAGGACTAGGGATTTTGACTTGCTAATCATCTTAAATCCTGACAACATAAAGCAGTTTGTTATTTTTTAAAAATATACTTACCCTATAAAGCTCATTTAAATATGAGGTCTAAAAACTTTTTGCTAAAGATACAGGTACACAATCATTTAGTTTGTATAAGCAAGTTTATAACACTATAAGATTATTTGCTTTATGGTAATACTTTGTATAAGTTATTTTGTCTCCAAACCTTTACAATTAGAAAAGTATATATTGAACTTAACTCACCAGAAGAAGTACATAATAGAATTTAATTAGTTTCTAATCTAAGGTGAAGAAAAAATAGCCGCATCACTTACTACTAAAAAAATTATTAAAACTAGTAAAGATATACCATCTGATTATTCTTAGACAGCAACCTTCTGCACTTAATTATCCATCCTAGCTATATCTAATCAGAATTATAAAATTGATGATATATTATCAAGACTAGGCAAAGACCAGATGAAACAAAAGCTGATGTGTTATTTTATATTATCTTCCTAATATGGTGCTTCAGGGTTTAGCAGCCTTGTAACTCATTATAAGCCATCTAATCTCATTATGGAAACCATCACATGCATGCAATGTCAAAGACACACTATAATAACCCCAAGCATTATTTAAGGTTAGTTGCTTAATTAGATAGTGATGGTCAAATTTTTAATATATATTTTTTTTATAAAGCAATATCTGTCTCAGCCAAACTGCCATTATCCATAACATATTCTCTATTTAAATGTGCATATGATGTCAGCATACTTTATTTTAATCAAACTATAAGATAATGCCAACCTTATATAAATTAAGACTTTTAAATTTATTTACATAGTTAAAAGGCCCTGTACCTCTATTTAAAGCTGCTGCTTTCTTTTTAAAAACTCAATACTCAAAGTTTTTTAGGTCATGTAGCAATTCACAAATCAGTTAGCTTTTCTAGTAAGTGGCACTTTTATAATTCATAAAATAAACCTCTAAAAACACAGTAGATAACAAATTGTGCTAATATAACACTAATAGTATAAACTGAAGGATGCAGAATCTACAATACTTTTAAAATAAATATCTGTTAAGCCTGTTATGTACAACATTTTTAGACCCCCAATTATTTTGTCTAAGAGATAAAGACACAACATCATATTATCTAATCTCTATGTGATCTCTTTTAAATTATATTACCTTGCATAACCTAACATACTTTTAGAGTATAACCACCCCATCTATACAGAAATAAAAACTTGATGTATTGAAATGATATTAAACATTTGGCTTAATCCCTTAAAATAAGTGAAAGTCTACTCTTTATAAGAATACAAAAAACTTTTAGAATGTTTAAATAACAAACCTATATCAAGTTTACATATCAACTAATGATAAACAAATTGTTACTGTTTTCAATAATTTAATCAAAAATTATTTATGTCAATGCATTTACTTTTTAATCACTTATGATCCTGAGAGAAATCATAGTTAACTTTTAGCATAATTATCATAATATACATAATCATATATAGCTTTATGGCATTCCTCAACAAAAATGAAATATTATATATGTTCTATACTAGTATTGATACGCTAATACATTAACTATATGGAATTTTGGTCTACTGGACATAATGACTTTAGGCTATATGTGATCAATCAGACCATTCTATATACTATGGTAATTAGGTCCTATTAATAATCAAATAACTTATAAATGAGTTTATTGAGGTTTTAATTAATAACATTCAATAAGACTTAAGGAATTACTTTATTAACAAGGGTATATAATGTTTATTGATTATCTATCATAATTTATGTTTTTTATTATAGGTAAGTTTCTCTTAGGGGACTTTTTTATCAAAATTATATTTCTCATCCTCATTTTTATAAACAAGGCCGTCATATGTTACTATAGTACTAATCTTTACCACTATCTACTAAAATTAGTATTTTTAAGAAAGTGATATATACTAAAATTGGCCAATTATATATATATGATTTTTTTTATTTTGACCAAATAAATAGTACAGCACTAGCTTAAATTTTAATAAAATTTATTAAAACTAAAGCTAAAATTTGAATGAAAGCAATGTGTTAAAGAAAGTAAACCATATGATGGTAAATTAATAAAAGCTAATATGTTGTAAGAAACATAGTTGATAAAAAGATCATACAGGACAGGGGACCGGACTGGCCCTACCTTCCAGCACTGAAGCTGCCCCCACTGTGTGGAGCCTATTGACTCCCACCTCCATCGTTTTTTCACCTGTCCAGGTGTCACCACATTTTGGCCAAAGGCCCGCGCGCTCCTTTATGCTCAGCCCTGGTCTGGACACCCTGTGCAAGACCTCATGTTTGAGCAGACATTGCCTGGTTGCCACTGACCCCTCCGTGTCCTCGCCTATGCCACAGCCATCTGGACCATCCATAACTCCTTCCTTCATGCTGCCTTTGACCAGCAGGTGTGGACCCTTCCGCACATGATCACCCACTTTCAGGTACACTTTGAGATGGCCCTGAAGGTCTGCACTATGTCGCCAACCCTCCCCCGCTCAGTTGTCACTGCAGCACGGCTCTGGCGCGCAAACCCCCTCCCTTTCTCGATGCCTCCTCCCTCCCCTTCCCTCGCCTCAGGCTCTTAGGAGCCCAGGCGTAATTCAATAAACATCAATGAATCCCCCCCTTGGGTTGGGACCATCTAGTACTAAAAAAATAGTTGATAAAAAGAACCACAAAATCTAGTTTATCTGTCATAAATATATTCTTCAAATTTGTTCAGTAGTGGCTAATGCCTAAGCTATATAGTTTCTACTATTGAAGTTTAGTTTGCCTAATTGAAGAAAATATCTATCTTATTGCACAAATTACAAAATCATATATTATATGAAGATAGTATAATCTGGTATTGGCCTAGTTATAAAATAAATATTAAAGATTTTTAATAAAATTTAAGTAAGTAACTTTGAAAACATTCATAACTAAATTTGGTGGTTTTTATGGTATTGTAAAAAAGTAAAAAACTGCCTTTATTATAAGCTTTCTATTAAGTTTATAAATATAATTCATTATCAGATTTCTAATTTCAGATTTTATAAATCATTCATTATTTAAAAAATAAAAGTATTGATCAGACTGCTTTTTTTATTACTGCTATCTGTATTAATAATAAACAGTTAAGTAGTTATATTTACCTCAAATTAATTTATCTTATCAATGCTAAAAGGTTTTTGTTACTGCCTCCCGAGTTCAATCCTGGTAGTTGAACTTTAGGTAGAGGATGATTACAAGTTTGCACTGGCACAGCCTTAGGGCTGTGCCATATATAGGATATGGTTATGGTATTACATTAAAAAATATAAATCCAATAGCAGTATCAACCATATAATCAGAGAATTGTAAAAACTATTTTATCTTATTTTAAATATACTCTGTTACCTTCAATTAGCTGTTATTATGCCAGGGTGGGAGTAGAAAATCTTGATTATAAGAATAGTTTGCTCTGCAACAAAATCTAGAAATCTGATTGGAAATAGTAAGCTTTTAATTGCCATAGATTCAACCACTGAATCATGGCTAATAAAATTCAATTAAAACAAAAATGACATCAACAAACAATTTGGAGTGAGCATTGCTAAAAGCAATAATAAAAATGATGCCATGTTTATAAGTAATTAGTAAACAAACCACCAATAAGAGCACCCCAAGATTAAAAGGGTGATCGCAACCAAAAGTGTGCTAAACATTTGAACTTGGGTATTGGGGTGAGCATTGCTAAGAGTAATGCTAAAAATGATGTCATAATAATAAAAACTAGCAAACAAACCACCCAAAACAGCACTCTGAGCTTAAAGAGGTGACCTCAACCAAAAGTGCACCAAACATTTGACCTTGGATAGGGGGTTGAAGATGACTGTGTTGGCTTTGCACACCAATGCCCCAAACTGAGATAGTGAATAGCAAGGTGGTCCATGGAGTTTCTAGTCTTTCACACCATGCATGGAGGTTTTCCAGGTTTTATCCTCCTTTCATATTAATTCAAATCCTCTTAATTGGTGCAGTTTGTCCCCAGGTTGGCCCACCAAAAATAAAATTTAAAATAAAAGGTTTTTGTTATGGTCTATACTATTAAGCATCTATCACCCCACTGTCAGGCCCACTTCTGTGGTTCTTAGAAGCGTGTAGCTCCAGTGTGGTGGGGGTAGTACACCAGGTTTCATCCCACAAAATTGCCTGCACTGGGTGCCCTTATGGGCACACAAAAACTCAAAGTATCTATCACATTTGACTAAATCAGTGAATAATTAATTATTAATTACACCCACTTAACTATCAATCACATTTACATTTTCTATAAAACAAGAATTAATCTACTATATGATCTTTGTAAAAATGCTAGTGCAATTGTAATACTATATAAGTTGTGATAAACTGTTATTATAGAATATATTGTACCATTATTTGCTCTTTGTATAAAAGTATTTTAACTTTAATAACTGATATTAGTCAACTCAGATTTTATTAATAAATCTCATGTGGTGATATAAACTATAAAATTATATTATAAGTAAAATTTCCAGTGAAATCTGTCTTTATTCAACATTTTATTAGACAATAAAAATCTTTTATTTCAGTTTAAATAAAAACAATAAAATATGACATACAGGCTATCTTAGTAACTATTTTGATTTTTTTAAAAAGACATAGTTAGCTGTGTATAGCTTTAAAGGGAATATGATATCTTAAAAAGGACATAGGTTAAACACAATAAAAATTGGTTTATAATGATGCGTTTTTTCTTCTATAAGAAATTCATATATTTAGCATATTTCTATTGTTTATAAAAACTATTTAATATTAAATTCAAGGAAAAGTGGTAACAAAGTTACAAAGACATAAAATCATAGATTGAGACGTTTAATCACTTGGAAAAAAAATCAGAATCTGTGGTTTTTCGGCACTTATTAATACACCTTCCACAAGTTAGAAAAGGAGCGCAGCCTGCTGACACACTTCCACCATACACACCTTCAAAGAAAGCATTTCTAGTCAAGTTATAATAGTACATTGCAATTGGCATCTTCCCTTCACCAGTTACAGGCTTATAGTAGCATTCTGGTGCTATTTTCCTAAGTCTATAAGCAACAAATACAAGTTAAAGCTTACCCAACTCTCTCCTCTTTGGGAGGCGCTACGCACAAAACCTTAGCTGGATCAGGACCATTGGTATTCACTAATGGACTAGAAGGAGCTTTTTGGCTAAGACGTGGGCTAAGACGTGGGCTAATAAAAATTAGTATTGATAAGACTTAAAGGATTACTCTTCAGGGAAGACAAAACCACTAATAACCGCGGCAAGGCACTTAAACACAAAGGACTTCATTTTGACAGTTGTTTAATAACACTACTTGATGGATGATGAGTAGAGAAATCCAGAAACTGTGAAATTTATACTGCTTCGCTTATTGTATAAAATGCAAGTGGCACCACTGCGTTTACTATCAATAGATTAACTTGAGTTTTAATCATGTTTCCTACCTCAATTAAACTATTATTAATCATGTTATGCACCCTAATAATTAGTGCCTCAAATAAAAGATGTACTGCATAAGAAACAGAAATCAACAATTATCATCTTTAATCATGGCTAAAGCTTCATGTTAACTAAAGTAGAGATATGAAATCATTCATGTAGTTTAATTCAACCCACAACCTCATTAGATCACATTTTGGCTTATAATAAAGCAGGTTTTACATAAATCTAATGCCAGTGCGACAAGGTTGGTCCTCTGGTTCCTTGCATTATTTATAACAATCAGACACTGGCATTTGAAATAAATACCAAATTATTGTTGATTATGTAAAGATCATTACATCATTTATCAAAAACTATTAAATAAGCTCAGCTATCTGTGCTAAAGTGAACTTGGTATGATTATAAAGCAAAAAATGGTCTACACGGGCATATTATCCCTACAAAGCAGTTCCCATAAAGCATTTAATTTGAGGTGGGCCAACCTGGGAACGATACCTCATCAACTAATGGGGCAAATGGGGAAATTGAAATCAGATAAAAGAGGATAAATCTCGGTAAATCTCCACGCTTAGCGTTCTGATAGGCCAGGAACTTCATAGACCACACTGCTATTCGTTATCTCAGATTGGGGCATTGGTGCACAATGCCAACACAGCCATATAATTCGTCCCCTACCCAAGTTCATCTAAGCGATCAAATTGGGGAGGCAGTGGTAGAGGGTCCATATTCTACCACTAGGTTATCCTCACCATATAGAATGTATATAAATAACCAATTTATCTTTATTAATAATAGAGTCTTAATATAATTTTATATAGAGTTAAGTGGTATTATTAAAGTGGTAGCTGGCTAAAAAGTACTTACTTCTACTTTTACCGTGAGGGTGCAAGTTTGATTCTCACCCATGATGCTTTAGGCTGTCAGATAATTAGGGGTACAATTTATTAGTAATAATGCTTTGGCACCAAATAATTTGAATATTTATACAAATTCTGCATCTAATTCTTAGTGGAATCCTCTCAGCTGGAGTAATGATTTTATCCATCATAATCATCCAAGTAGCTCTCTTCAAGATGAGGAGATTATATTGAGCCCTTGATGGAAAAGACCGTCTTGTGAGGAAGTCTTCCCTCATGCTAGCTTAGATCTATTACCACTTCCTAGAGAAAAACAAAACCCTCTTATAGACCTGAAGGATATCCAGGGGAGTAAAAATATTATCAACCAATTAGCACTTAAAAGCTCTGATAATCAGCCAAACTGAAAATATATCCAAGATAGCCAATTATATGGATTATATTAAAATGCTACCCTATGATTATATCATTCTGACTATCAATTTAATATCTGAAATCAAGCCCTAATGAGTTAGAAAAGCTTGTTAAGAGCAATGATAAGATGAACAGTATTTATCCAAATCAAGATACTCTCTTCCTAACTTTAATCCCCTCAATTATTACTATTAGGATTGGAGTAGCATAAATACTAAGAGACTATAATTTAATAATGGTTCTCTTTTGAATCCCTAGATTTTATATATTAACCCTTTGACCTATAACCATAAGTCTCACACGTGGTCTGTTATTTGGGCCAAACTAATTATCATATGTGAGACTTATGGTTGTAGTCAAAGGATTAAGTTGGTTTTGATTGGTACAACTTAAGGCTAATTTAGTGAATTGTGGAATAGCTAAAATAGGGAGCTTTTTTTAAGTATTTCAAGCCCACAATTTTTGGAACTTAAATTGTAGGGAAAGGGGTTAATAAAATTATTTTACAATCGAAATCTACATGTAGTCTACATCTTTCTATTAAAATCTTCATCATCAGGTAAGAGTGATAAGACTTCACCTCCACCTATATTGTTAGGTCCTCTGCCAATAGCACCGGCGAGCACAATAGTGCCAGGATTCAACAAGTGATGCTCACTACAGGGGTCCTGTACACCACAAATTTCTAATTAAAATGGAGGGCATTCAGATGAATAACCTTCCTACCCTCTCATTAGAAATGAACCAAATATAGTTGCCGTTGAACAGAAACTAGACAATGCACTGTCAGACCTTGTGTTGGGATTTTTGCCCATATTTTCAGCCAACTAGATTACCAGGGGTCACTAGGGGATAATTCCCTATAGCAAAGTTAATTGAATATCAGTTGACCCTGATTTTAGGGTAACAATGTTTGGAGGATTTTAGGTTATTCACCTGAGTCAGATCCATTGGGGATCAATCAAAATTAATGCTTTAGATTTCATTGGACAGAGTTGCAGATGAAATAGGGGAATCTGATAGTTGATCAATGATTAACTATCAGGTGTACCAATTGGGATTAGCTAGGTTTCATCACCAACCAAATGAGAATTTAAGGATCAAGTTGCAAGGCAAGTGATACCACCTGCAACTATAAAATTAATAAATTGGTTCACAACCTGCCTTAATGGGTAAAAAGTCCCATTACCTAAGCAGGTCGCTTGCCAGATATGGTTGGTTTGCTGGGATTGAGAGGAAAACAATAGGGACGCATTTTTTGACTATTTCTGTTTTAGGTCTCAAGGATGTCCAATGATGGAATCCTAGCCAGGATGGGGAAGACCATCGCTGATGAGACAATGATGGGTAATTCAACAGCAACGGCTGCAGTTTCATCAATGAGGTGGCAACTGAAGGTTGGGTGCTGAATTCCAACTATAAATATCCCTATGAATTCACTTAATAAATATACTGATATTGATACTGATATACACTGAAATAATTTACAATTTTACCAGCAATTAGTATCATACCATAATTTATTTCAAGTTTTGTTCTTTCTCAAGGAAATTATTGTTGTGTGCTTTAATTGGGAGACTCTTTAGGATAAAGAGTAAGGATCTGAGCGTGGATTCAGAGAAGAGAAGTGGAACTGAATTGGGTATTGCTGCTGACTGTGTGTCACCAGAGAAAGGCAGTAAACGAGTCTCTGAGCGTGGATCAAGTTAGGAAGTTTAAGGGAATGAATACCTTTGAGGACAACCTAAGTACTTGAGAGGAAATACTGGTCAAGCATTGGACCCAATACTAGTTTTTTTCAATTACAGAAAATAGTTTCCATACTATTATCAAATGAATATAACTTACTATCATACAACGTGGAGAATTGCACAATAATGAACCTGTGCAGTTAATTAATTGAAAAGTTATCAGCCAAGAATAATCAAGAACTCTAAAAGGTTTTACCACATTGTAAAGCTTGAACAGAGCCCCTCTTCTGCTCCACATTGTTCCACTCTTGTTGTCCACTTTAGAACCATTTAAATACAAGTTTACCCCAGGTGAGGATCATTGCTTCATCTTATATATGTCTATGAATCTGCCATGGAAGGTGCAACTGACCATCAAAAAATAAAGCACCTCTTCCCTTGCTTAAGTTGCATAACTAAAATGTGATGGTTCCCTATATGGACACTTTACTACCTGGGAAGAGGTTAAGGAAGCACTTATCGATAGATTTGGCTCAAAGAAGAGTTTACACAGGGAAAAACAGAACTTTCTGCACCTTAGCATGTAAGAAGGTGAAAAGGTTCCGCCTTCACTGAATAGTTATACCTAGCCGCTCAGGCGCTGTTAACGTCTAACATGCTCACACTGGATGACGCCATTGCTGCCATGCTATCAGGCTTAGCTTCTCAAGCTTACTTGGCCAGGCATACTATCTCTGTGAAATGCAACCTCCAGAAGGTTCATGACATAAAGGAAGCTTTATTGGATGTTGTAAAATTCCATAAAGATGAGACTACTCTAGACTATTGTGTTGAAACCCCAAGGCTTAGATAGAGGATTTTCCAACTGTAGGCTGGGGGATGGAGGCCATGGCAACTCCCACGGCCTGTCCTGTGCCTTTTCACCCATTGAAATCTGCTCCTTTGGTGCAACTTAAAACAAACATCCTTCCACCCTGTGAGTCTAAGATCCTCAAGCCAAAGGACATTGAAGCTGAGATGCATTCTTCTCCAACTAAAATGGTAGTTGCACTCTTTAAGGGCACCCAATGCAACTAGGAAGGGCACGTTGTTAAGGTCTATTGTAGAAAGATATCCAAACAACCTGAAAGGCCTGGCTCTAACTTCCTTCCTATCACTCCTTTGACTTTCATAACCTCTCAGCTGACAAATTTGAAGGAGGGTATGAGGATTTGAAGCACTACGTCCCAAAGCCCCAATTGAAACAGGAATACCGGACTGGCTAAACCCTGAAGGAGTAAACAAGGCCATGATACATGATGATACCTATGTAGCCAAGTTCTGGATAACCCTGTTGTTATTGATACTGCTAGTGATTCTGACCAGTTCCTGGCCTTGTTTACTCGTTATAATCAGCATATTCATGAACTACAAGCCATTAAAAATAAATGCTCTAAACTGCTTAAAAACTTGCCTCTAAAATCTGTCTCAAAAAATATTTAGCTCTTGACCCTAAGCTTGAAGGGACTGTAACTCAGGTGGAAGTAGTCATCAACAAGGTGTCAGACATATACATATCTAAGATGGGTATAGAGTATTAAGGTATGAATACATTTAGTAGTATCAAAAAACCTTAGCTAGTTATTGGTAAAATCTTTCTAATCAGGGTAATCCTTCTACCCCCATTTTATGGCCAAATAACCCTACTTCTGATAATCTGGTTTCGCCAAACCCTCAGCAGAATCAGCAGAGTTATTCAGAGGTCACCCCACATCCTGCCTAAAGTTTAGTTCAAACTTCTAAGCGGAAACCACCCTCTTTTATAGACATGAAGGGGGTTCCATGAAGTTTAAATAAAATAAGGAGTATGGTTGGATAAGATATTAAATATTTACTCACTGGGGTTGTCTAACCCGCTATCAACCCAACATCTGAAGTCAAATTTAGGAGAGGAGAATATTGAGAGCTCCAATAGGTCAAAATGACATATTACTATATTTGAGCTATCTGATGCTTATAATGAATTTCTTGCCTCTCTCATTTCTAGCCTTGAATCACTTTGAATACTTTCCATGCATTAGTTTAATTGGGGTTTTATATGACACCTACGTTTATTAATATGAGGATGGCCGACCAGGGGCAGACACATCCGATATGTAGGAGAAGGGAAAGCGGAAAACAGAAATGGGAAGAGAGCACAAAACAAAGGAACTCAAAAGATATGACTTGGCACACTTTGGTGTGGCTGGGGGGCCACGGGTGGTGGGTGACTAGACCTTGAGTGGCATGGCAACTCATAGGCTAATAGGGATTACCGCCTATGAAGACTGTGAGGTTTTCAATGTCATAACGAAGGAACCAGATTGAAATCCAGGTGCCAATCCGTTTCTTCCAAATGTGTTGGAGTGAGTCGAACAGCCAGGCTTGAAAATGGTCAGCCAAATGGCTGTGGAACCTGATGATGGCTTGGTTAAAATTGTGGAAGATCCCGTTGAAGGCGTCAAGGATAATTGTGTGAATGGATCATATTGCAATGCACACAATTAGAGCCCTCAATGTCTGGGGGATAGGTGAGGCCATGTTGAGTGCCATGATATTGCGGGATAGTTGGAACTTGGTTGTAGGTGATTGTTGAAACAGGTGCATCACGTTGGCCCAGATATGCGCAGATGGCGGGCACTCTTCCAGGCGGTGTGCTAGTGTGTTGGGTCCGCCACAGATGGCGCATGTCTTGAACATTGAGAAAGTACAGTCGGCTGTTCTATATGTATGGCGCATGTATCACCACATTGTGGAGCACACTTGTGGGGATAGGAGGGGGCAGATGACGAGGTTCCACACCTGTTTTTGGGTGTGCAAGTCGTATGGGACGTCTTGGTGGTCTAGGTAGTCAATCCTGGACAGAGGGAAGGGTGGTAATGGGGCAGGTACATTAGACACCGTTTGTCCTCTGTGGAGTTGCACATATCCGTTTAAGGGTGAATGTCTTCGGATTGCTGTGCATAGGAGAAGCTCCAATCCCCTTGTCTTAGGTTGTATAGGATGCGTTTGAAATACCGATTGGTGTTGTGCAGTCCAGTGGCGTTTGGGTGTGTTACAAGGTACTTCATCAGGGTTGCCGGGTTGGAGGGGGACCTCAGATGTAGTGCCTTTGCAAAATTGGTTTGGGCTGCCTTGGCCCTGTGGGGGGATGGTGAGTTGGGTGACGTCGTGGAGGCTATCCATGAGCCTAGGATTTGAGTTGCTCTTTCCGTGAAGTTGAGCAGCCCCATCCCGCCTCTCTTCCATGGGCTGTACATGGTCTCCAGCCTAACAGGTGCGCGGTAACCAGACCATAGCCAGTTCTGAAGGAGCTTGTAGACTGCATTGGTAAAATTGGCGGAGAAGGGGATTGCGTGGGCAGCAAACCATAACTTTGATAGGATCAGGGAGCTGGCTAACACAACCCTTTCAGTTAGTCTGGCTTTACTCCTCCACATACATGTCATTCTTTTTGTGATGTTGTCCAAAATGTTGGTTTCTATGGTGTCAAGTGCATATCCACCGGCTTTGAGCCATATGCCCAGATGACAGACTGGGTTGGTGGCAGGGTGGTGTGCAAAGGGTAAGCACAGTGTTTTTACTGGCTTGGATCGTTGTTGTGTGGTTGGTTTGTGTGGTGGTGGGGGGGTGGGGCCCAGTTTGAACTGAATTTGCCCATTATAATTACCTCTGTTTTCTGTTTGTTCAGCATGGCGTTACTCACTGACTCATATTGGTGAATAATGCGTTCAATCGCCCTGGCATCCCTATTGCTTAAGACTCCAACAACGCAGTCATCAGCGAAGGCTACCATTTTGGTTGGTGGCTGTCCCTCCAACCTGATTCCGGTGAGCTTTGAGTTTGCAATGCGGAGGAGAGGGTCAAGGGTGAAATTGTATAGTAGGGGGCTAAGTGGGTCACCTTGTTTAAGGCCCCTTTGGGGGAAGATGGTGTCTGTTAGGAAACCTGGGCCTCTGATTGAAAACCTGGCTGAGCGCGTTGGGAGGAGCGCCAAGTTTATAAAGCGGGGTGGTAGGTTGAAAGCCTTCAGACATTGTTCTAGGTATCCCCAGTGTACTCGGTTGTATGCTTTCTTTTGGTCCAGGAAAGAAAGGGCGCCTGTGGGGTTAGCTTGGCAGATGTTGGCAATTGTGTGGATGTTATCCTAAATTGAGCGATTTGGGATGAATCCAAATTTGATGGGGGAGAGGGTTGTCTGAGCAATGCAACCCAGATGTTTAGCTAAAATTTTAGTTAGTATTTTAGTGTTGGTATTGGTGAGAGCAATTGGGCGCCAGTTGTTTAAATCTTCCTGGTCTCCTTTTTTGAATAGTGTGACCACATATGCGTCTTGGCCACCAGGTAGAAGGGATGTATCTTCCAGGCACTTATTCATAGTTGCCAGTAGTATTGGTGCGATATGTTTAAGATATTTTTTGAAAAATTCATATGGGAGGCCATCAGGCCCAAGGCACTTGTTGCATGGGGTTTATCTTATTATCTCCCATAGTTCATCTTAAGTTATGGGTTCTTCAAGGTCTGGTTGGCCAGCTATAGTGTCAATATTAGCGGATGATAAAAATTTTTCAATTTTGTTAGGTGATGCGAAATCTGCCGTGTACAGGTCAGTGTAAAATTGGTGTAATTCAGCTGATATTTCCGATGGTGTAGATGCCATTGTGTCATCTGCTCAGCGGACCTGTGTGCAGGTCACTGATGTTGAATTTGGTTTAAAACGGCGGAAAAATTGGGCCATGTGAGTTTCTCCGGATAAAATGTATTTTGATTTATAGCATAATTTGATGTAATGCTGGTGTTTCCTAAAGAGGGAGTTTACCTGTGTTGATAGCTGAAACCACAGGCGGCCCCATTGGGGGTGTATCCCTCTTGAGGTGTGTTGTTTTCTAAGTGTTGAAGCTGTCTGATAGCCTTGTTGATTGTCGCGGACATTGCGGCTGTTTTTCTGGAGTTTAGGTGGCAGGCTTTCTTAGTTGCATGAGCCTTGAATAATTCCCACTCAGCAATAGGATTCCCATCAGGTGTTTGTCTTTCTTGCTGTGTTGTTAGTACTGTCTCAATCCAAAGTTTAAGCTCCAGAAGGTGGATGGTGCTCAGGTGAACTCTGTGCCAGGTTGGTGGTTTTTCGTATTTTTCCGAGGATGATAGCACTATTGAGACCATTCAATGGTCGGAGAAAGGGATAATTGTTGTTGTAAAGTTTGATACTTGGTGCTGGAAGTCTATAGGGGCGAGCATCAGGTCAATCTGGGTCATTGAGACCAGCTGGTTATTGTTGTGGTGGGGCCTCATCATGTTGGCCAGGGTGGGGGCTTGTTTGGGAATGGTGTCACATAGGCCCAACATTGCCTTTAGTATGCATAGTTCCGTGTGGCCGCGGGGTATAGCCCTAGATTTGGGCCAGTGGTCGGTATTGGTGTTAAGCCAGCAGTTGAAATCTCCCATGAAAAACGTTGCCTCAGAGAAATGGATTGAGAAGATATCATAAAAATTTTTTTGGCGGTCATTTGGATCATTTGGGGCATACACACACGCCACAGCAAAATTTTCTCTGTTCCACTCAAGGTCTGCTAGGAGCAGCCATCCCTCCAGGTGGGAGGATGTGCTTTGGATTTTTACTGGAGGGTTACAGTTTGTTTGAATTACCATCCCACAATGGTATGTCCAAAAGAATTTGGCTGGAAGGAGCATGGTTGACCATGACTCCTCCTCCCCTGGTGGACAGTGGGGTTCTTGGATGGCCAAGATGTCCACGGGGATATTGTGCAGGAAAGCCATTTTTTTGGCCCAGGACATGGGGGCCTTGGCTCCCCGATGTTGAGCGTCCCTATGTTGATTGCGGTAGTCCACACATCAGGAACGCTGGGGTGACCCACTGAGGTCACCCAGTTCCTTATTGCGGGTCATACTGTGAGTATGGGGTCGACTAGCCAGATTGGTTCCAGTGTGTTGATTGGCGGCCTTGGTGCTGGCATTGTTTGGTTTCTTCTGGCTTGGATTACTCCGTGGATTTTGGGTCTGGCATGGGTTGGCTTTTGCCCCATTAGCAAAATTTTTTTGCCGCTTGCCTGTGGGTTTGATGGGCAGAAACTAGGAATTGGGGTGGTTGGGTCCTGTGCATAGGTGTTGTCACATTGTGATTGGCTAAAGTGGTCTTCCATAAATCGTCTATCATATGTGATTGGCTGGGAGGATCCCCAATGGTGCAATGTGGATCTGCTCCCACTTGGTTGGAGGTGTTTGCTTGGTTGTAGCCAAAAAATTTGTTGTTTTGGTTGTGTTGGGTTTTATGTGGGGGATCTGATTGGTTATTCCGCTGTGCTGCCATGGCATCCGCCTGAATTTGTTCCATGGAAATTGTGGTGTGAGTTTGGGTCTCAGTGGAACTCGCAGCCTGCTTGTGGGCAGTCTGTGCATGACGGCGGTCCTTGCACAAGACGGGCTTGACCAAAGCAATATCGGCTCTTTAGCCCCAATAGAAGGAAAAAGTGGAGTCCTTAATTTTGCTAAAAGTTGGGCTTATTTCATCCATATTGTCCTCAAAGAATTCCGGTGATTCAATCCCACACTTGATGGGGCATGCATGGTCTTTGTGGCCTATTGCTGAGCAGAATTCACAGATAGGTGGGGTGTGTTCTGGTGTGATATGGAAGGGGCGAGATATGCTGTCATCAGGGAGGTTGATGGTTGCCAAGCGGGGAATGAGGGTGATGTCCTCTGCCACGTCCTGATCCAGTTCAATAATGGCTATTGCCTTTCCTGTGCACAGGTGGGGCAGGAGGGGATTTTTTTCAAATTCAAACTGTTTGATTACTCCGTAACCTTTGAGGCCCCCGCGGAGTTCATCCATGAGGATATCATGGTGCACTGTGCTCGGGAGTCAGTCAAATAAAATGAATAGGTCATTTGCCTCATTCCATCACATGCACACCATGCGGATGGTGCGGTCTTCATTGTTGATTTTTATGGAGAATTTAATTTTCTCTGCTTCCACCGCATCTTCCGCGGACATGAACCCAACGTCCACCCATCCTCTGTGTAGATTTTTATAATTTATCAAGATGGTGGTTGTGAAAGTTGTGGAGAAGGCCTCTTCCATTTTTCCCCATGATTCAAGGGAAGTATCACTGACCATGATTCTAAGTCCATGCCCAAGGGAGGACAAGGGTTGGGAGTGTTCTATTTTGGTATATGCGCCCATTTTTTGCAGGAATTGCAAAACTCCAGGTGCAGTGCTGTACTCACCCTTTTTGGTGGGAGGGTGTGTTAACATTCTGCTGGGGCGTTTTTCCCCGGCAGGTTGGGAGGGCTTCAGGCCTTTCATGCTGGCCACTTTTTCCCAACTGGTATTGTTGTGGACAAATTTGCTCATATTCCAGGTTGATTGTCAATCTTGGAGAGATTGCATATAATCATGTTACTAAAAGTGATAATAACGGGAAATAAAAGCATGACACCTACGTTTAATTTAATAAAACCATATAAAATTAAACATCTTATAATTATTAAAGTTCTCTTATTTTGATTCAAGTGGTGTTTTAATATCCCCTAACCATAGTAACAGAAGCTGAGAGTTTTGAGACTCCTGCTACTTCTATATTGTTAGAATCCTGTGCAAAAATCACAAGTGAGCATCGAATCAGCCAGGATTCCAACAAGTGGTGCTACTATAGGGGTCCTGTAAAGCACAAATTTTAAAAAATGAAGGGCGGTAGGGTGAGTGACCCTCTCACCATCCCCTCTGAGGCTGAATATATGATAGTTGCTTTGGAAAAGCAGCTAGCCAGTGCTTTGTCTCGTCTTAAAACACTAGAACAGCGCTTTTTCCAAGCCTCCCATGAGGCTGATCCTGCTGTTCCAAAACCCCCTTCTGCGACAAGTTTACCCCAGGAGAGGGTAGCATTGCCTCCTTCCTCTTTGTCTATGAGTTGGTTAAGGAAGGCACCACAGACCGTCAAAAAGTTAAATACATCCTACCTTGCTTGAGTCACTTGGCTTAGGAGGTAATGGTGCCAAATATGGCCACCCTCAGCACCTGGGCATAGGGTAAAAAGGCTCTTATTGAAAAATTTAGCTCACCACAGAGTTTATGTAGGAAGAAACATGCCTTTATGTACCTCAGTATGCAAAAGAAAGAATTGATTACCTCCTTTGTTGATCAGTTTATAGTGCAGCCTATTCACTATTACTTGCAAAGATGTTACCTCTTGACGATGCCATTACTGCCATCTTGACTGGATTAGCAGTCCACCCCTCTTTAATGATGCACATGTGTTCAGTAAAAAGCTCCTTCTGGAGTGTACGTGATATCAAGAAGGCTCTTCTAGAAGTGGAAGATATTTATAAACCAAAAATGCGCGAGGAACCCCAAGGCCAGAATCCACCCTGACCCCTTTAGCCTCCTCTATGGATGTCTCTCTGAAAACCTGCTCCCTCAGTGAAGCTTAAAAATGATGTCCCTATTTCATGTGTGGATATCAGAGTATACTAGCTGTGACTGGGCAATTCTCTTCTCCACCATATGCACCAAAAGGTCACCTTGTACAGTCAGTTTCAGCTCTGCCACGCTCCCCTCTTCCTCCAGAGCGGTCTCCCAAGGCGGTTAAATTGGCAAGTTCCCCCAGGGTGGTCATATCCCCCTCAACATCTACCTTGGCCATTCAAAGCACCAAACCTGCTCCGTCAGGGAAGTTACAACTTGCTATTTAAAAGTGCCAATCCAGAGTTGTTACTGTTAAACTGCCTTTTCCAAAAGTTCAAAGGTAAATGAGCACCAAGTGGACATCTCCTACAATAAGGGAAGCCAGGACCCTACCCCCCTATGGACTCTCTGACGTGCATAGATAACCCCTCTGACGATGAATCTGAAGGTGGTGGTGAGGATGTAGAATATTATGTCATAGGAGCCCAGTTGAAGTGGGGTACAAGATAATAACTCTGAAAGAGTAGATATGGCTCTGATGCACGTGGGACCTATCTATGGCAAGTTCTGCGGTGTCCTGAAGATATTGAAACTTCATGTGATGCTGACCGCTCATTACAACTCTATGATCTAATCCACTCAACGTGTTATTACTCTAAAATCTATCAAAGACAAATACCATTTGATGCCCAAAGACTTACCTCCACTTTCTGTATCAAGGAGGTCCAGCTTTCCACCCAACCCTTGGTGACACTTTAAGCAAGATGGAGGTCTTTAAAAACAAAATAAAGGTCATGGATATCCTTTATACCTGATCTCTTGTGAATGTTGTTTCTTTAAAGCTGATTTTGAAGAATAAGCTGGCCCTCAATTTGGAATAGACCCAGGATTTTGGAACTGCAGGCCTAACAGCACTTGAGTGATTGGGACATACTCCTCCTTGCCCATCAGATTTTTAGAAGCTTATCCTGTCTTCCTCAGCTGTGGCCTTGTCTAACAACACATATGATATGCTCATTGGTAATAAATTTATTCTTGAGTATGATGGAACTATCAACATAAAACAGGCCTATCTCTCCCTACCTAATTATGAGGTTCCCCTGGTACTAACTAAAAAAGAACATAATAAAAAAGAATACTTTTGCTCAGTTGAGTACCCCTTCTCCACACTATCTCTACATTATATGATGGTGGGACAAAGATCAAAAAAGTTACCTAAATCAGTAGACGCTCTAGAAGCATTACTTTTTATGCAGCAGAGGAGGTGTTGATTAAGGCGGGTGCACAAAGGGTGATTAATGTCAAAATTACCCCGCAAATCCCTCACAACTGCCTATTTGTAAGTCCCAGGGAACGTCCTCTGGGTGTTGATTGGGCCATTTTTCTGTTCTCAAGCAAGAAGGCACCAAAGAGGATGGCGGTAACCCTCGTTACTCAGGGCGATCTCACTCACGTGGTAGACAAGTGCTGGGTAATAGCTCTTCCAATTCGGATCCCATCCCCAGTATCCACACTCACCTCAGAAGAACTGTTACAAGGAATCAGCGAAAATTTGCACCAAGATTGTTGAATTAAAATCAATAGGAACTAATTCGAGCAGCAATCAGCCTGATGATCAGATCTCAAATGGTCAAAAAGGTATGAAGACTGACATATTGGCTGGAATGTCCAACAGTTTTGATTTGGTTAACATGACAATTGAACAAATCAACTTCCTCCCAAAGTTGTTGGGGATCATCCTCAACGGGCAGGCAACAGCATCAGACACCATCAACAAGGGTTTGAAGCACCCTGCTGACAATTCAGGCATTGCGCCCAATGCAACGCCATTGACCAAACAAACAGCCCAGCGACTGAGTGCAGGCAGTTTGGGCGTCCTGAACCTGTTCC
>JAKSZP010006125.1:0-24548 GCA_022478985.1 Massospora cicadina | reverse complement strand
CATAGTCTTACTAGATTGCTTAAAGTGTCTTAATTGTTGAGGATTTCTCCAGTCACATTGGAAAAAAAGATCCTTTACCATTAAATCTCGCTGAAATATGCACCATACGCTTAATTTCCTAATAGTGCATTTTATGTTTACTAAGCTCCACTTAGAGATGGTAAACAAAAGAGTAATCACTTAAATTAGATCAGGGAGCAGATCACAGGAGATTAGAATATTTCCATTTTAGTTGCTATCTGTTAATAAAGTGTCTGTAACTCTCTAGTTCCCAGAAAGGTGGTGTGGGATGCAAACCCACACTGCAGGTGAACTAGCCGTTAGGAGAATGGGAAACAGGGCACCTCGAATGGTGCCTGTACAAAAGGGACCCAAGGCAATGGTGTAGAGCGTGATATACAGTACCAGGTAAGCTAGAAACAATACAGCTTGAGTGGGCCCTAGAGGGGATTTCATGATCAAGTGTAACTTGGTGCCAGGAGGTTTGGGCGCCTCAATTTGGAGGGGACTGGAGTTGCCTAAGGGAGCACCCAAAACTTTCGTAAATTGGGAGAGTATGTAGTGGCCAACATAGTTGGAGACCTCCTCAAAGAGCTCCACACCCAAGTTTGCCCAAGGAACCATAAAAAACATAAAAACGGGTAATTTTATTTGTAGAAAGTCTACCAATGAGGAATGTTGGTCACAAAAACCATATTTAAAGTGGGTCAGGGTAATTAGGGTCCTGCGGAAGTGTGCCCAAGCCTTGACGCTTGAATAAATAAACGCTTTTCATCCATTTTTGTAAAATTCACTGAAAGTGCCTTCACTCGAGTGATCAATTGAAGCTTTATTTTACCCAAGCTCATGATTTTGTAACTCAAATGGGATTCAAACCCTTGTTCTCCAATTAACCTAATTGAACCATATTTTTTTTAAATAGATTGTTCATTTCAGTGCCTGGGCTGAGATAAGGGGATGGGCGTTTTGCAACCCATTAGTACCAACCTGATCATGTTTTGCTTGCACCCAGCGTTGGTCTTAGGTGTGTTTCAGGTCAGGAAGAGCCTGAAGTTTCACCTTCTGGGCCTCCTGTCGCCCAGCCTTGTCTTTGGCGTTGGTTCCCACTATTATGACATCCAACCATGACACTATCAACTGAAAGCAATTGAGACGCTAATGAATGGCTCTAATAATGAAAGGAATCCTCTTGAAGAATTATTTCATGATGGCTTGAGGGATATGTGAGAATAGTAAGATTGAACTTAATACTACCAGAAATTTTACCATCTTGTTTTGAGAATTAGATCCAATGTATCAATCATGTTTAACATGAAGCGCTGAGACCAAAGCACCAGAAAAAAATTTAATACAACTTTGGCGGCTCCCTATAAAGTTTTGGGTCAAGCGCTGAGCACTTATAGTAATGAAAAAATCCTATGGCTATTATTAGGTAAAAATACACATTTAAATAACCATCACATAAGCTGATGGCTGATCAAACTATCTGTAATAGACCATTTCAGTAATCCCTTGGGACTTTTGCTGGAAATATGTGGCATGGATAAAGAATCATTAAAGAAAACCGCCCTGTTCTAAATCTTAGATCCAGTCCATACTGGATCTAAACTGGTGCTTCTGGCTAACCTTACTGAGAAAACCTCAAAAAGTGGGGCCTAACATTACAGCCAAATATTTTTGCCTCTTATAAAAAAGCCATTGATGATTTTTATAGCTTTGTAAGTATAAGAGATTTTGGCTTAGAAAGACCCCCATACTTTGCTCAAGTCGACTCTCAATTAGGAAAGAGCTCACCATCAAACAACAGAGCCAAGTTAAGAGATCATTGTAAGAATACTAATACCTCTTTTATACTCTACCTATGATTTTGGGAAAAATAGGTGGCGGTTCACATCCCGTTGAGACTGGGAACGCCCAACCCATAAAATCCCATCCACTCTGGAAGAGTAAATTTGAAGAGGCTCAGGTGGCTGTTAGCTCAACCAACTATTTAAATCCAGTCTATTAGTGCTTTGCGTAGCCCTTTGGCCTTCCCTCTCCTGTTAGTTTTTGAGAAGGATGACAGTCATCATGGAGTGAATGACTATCTAGACTTGACTCCAATATCAGGAAGGGGAGTTACCCCACTTCCTGGATTAAAGACTCTATCCAATTGCTTTCAGGGTCACAGTATCTTTCCGCTATGGATCTTGCTAACAGGTACCGCCAAGTAGAGCTAGACTCTGAAGATTGATCCAAATGCATGCTCATATCCAATATGGGGTTATTCAAGCCAACGCCGATGCCCCAGGGCTTTTGCAACGCGCCCACCACTATCAACGCAACATGGACAGGATCCTTTGGACTTAAAGCTATCTTATGTCCTCATTGTTGGGATTATTGCCCACCTAACCCAGTTTCATCTATTATGATTCATCTGCTTGTCCACTAGGGGTATTTAGACCGCTAGTGGATGTGAGAGTTAGTATTGTATATGCAATAACTATTTTTTGGAGAAATTTTCTCAGTGAATATGTGGTGATTTGCTGAACTATAAGCTGGCTTTAATAAGTGTTCATATGAGATGATCTACACAATAAACAAGTGATTAAGGTGTCAAGATCATTATCAATTCCTTAATTACTTGTAGAATTCAATCAGGTTTTACTGACAATTGAATAAAAGGTTTAAGAGTTGCTGGCGATTATGTCACATGTGGTACAGCAACTTTCAAGTTAAACTTTTCTTGATTAAAACCTACTGGTTATGGGTAAGTGTCTATTACCTAAGCAGGGTGTTACCAAATAAGGGTAGTTCAATGATAGTTAGCAAATCATTGGGACACATTCTTCATTTCAAATCATATGAGATGCATTTGAGTAGGTGAAAGAACCTGTTTAATCCAATGAGGATGGTCATCGTTCCATGCAATCATAGAGATTTAATTCAGTGGCAACAGCCGCTGTTCCCAATTGGGGCGCCAACTAGTGAGTTGGGCGCCGATTTCCCTATTAATTCACCTTCATTATTATATAATAAAGCAGATAAAATAAAAAGTGAAAGATATTTATGGATTAAATATTTTTATAAAAAAACTGTTTGCTTTTGATACTGGAGTTGGAAGGACAAGAAGATCCTTTGATTATTTTTAATATCTCTGCAGACTTAGCATGATGAGAAGGAAGAAGTACCTCTGAATCTAATTTCAGGTTAAGTTTTACAGAAGTGATGGGAAGAACATCTGAACTGAGTGAGCTTAAGTTTTACTGAAGAGGGAAGAAGTTATTACAGCTTTTAGAAAACCATCTAGGACAGGAAAGCACCAGTTAGCGTTGAATTTAATTACTATCTTGTCTATCAGAAGTTTAACTAAAGTAAACATCTCTCTCTGCTCAGCATAACTTTCTGAGCAAATTTATTCGGTAAATTAAAAGCAAACACTTAATCACACACCAAATTCTTGCTCTGATGTCATCAGATCCCCCGCTGACTGTCCCAGCATGGGGCAGCGGCAAAACTCCCCCCTTCATTTTCTGTCTGACAGGAAAACGTGCTCAGAATGGCTCGCCCAGTCATTCCAAACCCTTGGGACGATTTTTTCCTCTTCCAAGATCTCGATGCCCATATTGCCCAAACCCAAGTGGTGCCCTGCTTGCCCCTGGTGCTCCCCCGAGCAACATGGAGTTTCAGCCTTAGGGTCAAATATGGGAAATTCTTCCCCTATGAAGACCAAGCCTTTATCAAATGGCTCAGGCGGTGATGACACCAGCCTGTTTTTTAACTTCCGCCCCTATAAGGGGTACTTGATCTTGGCTTCCCCTGTGAAGCTGATGCAGCCATTGTGGCAATGGTTCCAATGTTATTTAATAATAGTCCCCTTCCAACAACTCAGACCTGGCTCCCAGAGGACACCACCTTAGTGGTCTAGTTCGCCGGTTTTCCCACCCACCTCCCCTGAAGTGCTCCACCAGGAGCTGATGGAAGGTTTGGCAGCCTACAGCGCAAACCCCTTCTTGCAATTTGTGGTCCCTAAGGGGCCACACGCCTCGCTGGGCCTCAGCCATATGCCACAATCAGCCCCTAAATTCACTAAATTTTCTTTGACAATTCCACCTCATGCCACCCATCCCCCCCCCCCCCCCCCCCCCCCCCCCCCCCCCCCCCCCCCCCCCCCCCCCCCCCCCCCCCCCCCCCCCCCCCCCCCCCCCCCCCCCCCCCCCCCCCCCCTCTGAACATCCATTTTTTTTTTTTTTTTTTTTTTTTTTTTTTTTTTTTTTTTTTTTTTTTTTTTTTTCTTTCTCTCTCTAATGCGTTGAGGGCGGATGGATGATTTGTCCATACTGTTTTGAGTTAGACCACTCAAAACGCAAATGCCCATACTCAGAAACTTCCGCCAATGCTGAAAGTTTGCCTGACACCCACCAATCTGCCACCCACCCCGCGCCAACTCTAACATGGGGTATGATCCTACCTTCCCCTCCTCTAATGCCAGATGCTGCAGTTGCACCTGCAGCCACCAATCAGCATCCACCTTGCCCCAGGGCCACGCATGATTCTAATAAAGCGCAGGATTGGACCCCAGTTCAATCCCAGGCAAAATCCAGAAAACCTGCCAATCCTCAACCATACGCCAATTCCCCAATCCAATTCAACCAAAACCCATGGGATTATTTGGATTAAATTGTTGGATCAGGTAAAATCATTGAGGAACCGTCGCTGAAAGTCAAGCAGTTCTGTAATGCAGAATGGGATGCAAAATTCCCGCTCAAAAATATGCCCCACAACCTAACGCTGAACCATTCTACAGCGACCTTCAGATTGCAGTAGAAGCAGCCGCTACACCAGATTGCCGTCCACTCCACAAAGCTGCCACCAAATCTGTGGCTGCACTCGCAGGAGGAATTCCACCTCCCATTATCCCCAAAAATCTTACTGCACAAAGTAAGATCAACATGAAAAATATACACAAAAGCGTCACTGAAGCCATCCAGAATGTGGTAACAGTAGCACAGAATCTGAAAGCAAAAAATAACCCAAACCAACATTGCCACATTAGTTAAACTCCCAGACGCCCGCCTCAAAGCTGAAGACGCTTTAGCCAAATACATTGTTGGCATTATGATGACTGACAACTATTTGGAAGTTCCAGTCATCAAGAATATTGAACCCCATACCACCAATGCCCCCCAATCTTACTATCTGCCTTAACACTCGCCCTACTCTGGGATGAGATGGATGCAGCTGAAGACGAGCCCCCAAATCCCCCCTCCCCATCCACTATGGGGGGATAGCAGTATTCGCTGCCCACCTGGTTGGATATTTTGTTAGGTATGATTCAATTGATCCATCCATTTTGGCGTTTTGTTTGAATTAATGTTTTTTATGAATTTATAGTTTTAGTTCGGTAATGTCCATCCCCTGGTTGGCTTACCTCAGTTAAATAAAAGTTTAACTAAAGTAGTAGTCTTTATACTGTCACTGCTCAGTATAATAATAATAATTTATTATTCACATGACACACATACAAGGAACCTCTTCAAGTTGAACAAGGGAGCTGAAGCAAGTTATTATCCAGAAAGAGGAAATAAATACCAGATTTAACAATTTAGTGCTTAGTTGAGTCACTACCAGTTTCTAGTTTTAACATTTGGTGCTAACTCCAGGGGTAGTTGAGTTTAACTGAATTTAATAAGAAGGTCATATCAAAGACGTCTTATAAGAACTAAAAAGCTTTGGATGGAACAAGAGACCCTCAACAAGAATGCACTAAATTGGCTTCACAGTCTGATTTAAATGCTTTGGAATATTTGGTGACAAAGGCTGAGGAAGATCCAAACAAGTTTGGGAAATTAACTATGACCTCTGTGGAAAAGTCAACTCCTTGCACTTCAAGGAGGGTGAAATAAGCAAAGAAGTATTGTTTTAGAAGGCTAAGAAAGAAAGCAGATTGAGAGCACATATGCTGGATTACTGAAGAGATAGCACAACAATTTATGCATATAGATTAACTTGAGAACTATAGATGTGATTGTGCGCAAATGGTGGCGGAAGAAACTGACAACAAAAAGCCTGGAATTCCAATAGGGAAGAACAACTCACCCAGAAATATGCCTGATCACTTGGAGCAATTTGGGAAATGACCCCTGAAGTTACTCCCATGGTCAATCGAGTCATTTGGCAGGTTTCCCCTGCCTGTGGAGCCACAAATTAATTTCAAAGCACACTTTTTACCCACATTCCATCAGAATAACGCTCATGCATTTTTACAATTAAGTGAGATGACTATGTTCATTTTTAGTGATTGACATAAACAGTGACCATCATGAACTGCCTGAACATTGTCAGAATCTGGTGTTACCCCATCATTTTATGGACAATTTAGTTTAATTATGGGCCAAGGAATGGGCGGATGATATGTCCGTCCTGTTTTGAGTTGGACCACTTGAAACGCAAGTGCCCATGCCTAGCTGCTTCTGACTGCGCTGATTTTCATCTTCTGGCCTCCAACCTGCCGCCCACCCTATGCCAGCTTTGGTATGGGGTAAAATCCTACTTCCCCTCCCCCAAAGCCTGATGCTGCAGCTGCACCAGCAGCCACCAATCAGCCTCTTCCTCGCCCCAGCGCCACAAACTCTCCATCCAGTCAAGCACATTATTGGACCCCAGTTCAATCCCATGAATCCTCCAACAAATCAACCAAACCTCAACCATACGCCGATTCCCCAAATCAATTAAACCAGAACCCATGGGAGCTATTTGCTTGATCAACAAATCAGGTAATTTCATTGAAGTATCATCTCCGCAAATCAAGCAGTTCTGTAATGCAGAATGGGACGCCAAATTCCCCCCTCATTTATATGCCCTACAATCTGATGCTAATCATTCTACAGCGAACACCAGCATGCAGTAGAAGCAGCTGCCACACCAGTTTGTCATCCCCTCCACAAAGTTGCCACCAAATCAGTGGCGATGCTCAAAGGAGGTATACCACCTCCTGTTATCCCTGTAAGTCTCACTCCAAAAAGTAAGATTAATACGAATCAACTGAACAAAAATGTCAATGACACTATCAAGAATGTGATTACTGTATCACGTAATCCTAAAGCTAAGATTACCCAAACCAATATTGCCACGTTTGTTAATCTACCAGATGCCCGCATTATAGCCAAAAAAGCTTTATCCAAATATATCATTGCCACTTTTATAGTTGGAAATTTCTTGGAAATGCCAATCATCAGAGATATTGAAGCACATACTGTCGATGCCCCAGCGCAATTACTATCCACCTTGACACGTACCCTACTCTGGTATGAGGAAGTTGCTGCCAAAGATGAGCCCCCTGATCCCCCCTCTTCTTCCACCATGGAGGGATAAGTGGTCTCCACTGCCCACCTGGTTATGTTTTCATTTGGGGTGTTTAAGTCACTCCACTCATTAGAAAGTTTTGTTTGAATCAATTAATTTACGTTCATTTTAGTTTTAGTTTGGTAATGTCCATCCCCTGGTTGGCTTACCTCAATTAAATAAAAACTAGGGCCAAGGAAGCAATTATGCTAGATTTAAGAAGCCCTACAAAGATGTGTAACTACAAGCAAGAATTTATGGTGATGTAATTCTGAAAATATGAGACCCTAATAGTTTTTATGGACAGATTATAACAGGACTTTACTGATCCTGGCTGGTGCAAAAGTGCTAACGGATTTTTATGTCCAAATCGTGATGCAATTAGCACTATGGCCCTATTGTGATTTACACTGAACAATGGTGTCAGCGTTAATGGCACAAATTAACATCTCAAAATGGTGGATCATACAAAGTTTTTGGGAGACACTTGTAAAAACCACAAACTGAACATTTAAAGTGATAATCTCTTTCCTCTCAAAATAACTTACTGAGCAATTCATATGGTTATAAAAAGTAAAGCTTAATCTCCCACCATAGTTTTGCTCTGAAGGCATCAGATTTCCCCGCTGGCTGCCCCAGTGTGGGGCAGCGGCAAAACTCCCTCTGCAGTTTTCCGTCCAACAGGAAAACGTGCTTGGACTGGCTCACGCAGTCACACCAAACCCCTGTAGAGATTCGTTCCTCCCAAGGATCTCAACGCCCACCTTTCTTGATCCCAAGCAGTGCCACACTGCCCCCTGGTGCTCCCTCAGAGCAACATGCGTTTTGGCCTTAGTGTCAAATATGGGAAACTTTTCCCCTACCATGACCAAGCCATTATCAAAATGGCTCAGGCAGTGATGCATCCCACCAGTTTTATTGACATCCACCCCTATAAGGGGTATTTTGATCTCTGCTTCACCTGTGAAGCTTATGTTGCCACTGCAGCAACGGTCCTAAAGTCTTCCAGGATACACTTCTCCCCACAATTTTGGACCAAGCTCCCCGTGGATATCACCATGGTTGTTCCGTTCATTGGTTTGCCTACCCACCTTCACCCTGAGGTGCTCCATCAGGAGTTGATGGAAGGTTTGGCAGCCTATGGCTCCAACCCCATTTTGCAATTCATGGTCCCAAATGGGGCCACACGCCTCGCTGGGCCTCAGGCGTATGCCATAATCAGCCCTGAAATGAACAAAATTGCCCTGCCAAATCCCCTCACGCTGCTATCCCCACTGCCCTTTACCCTCCATTCTGGGCCCATGTTGAGGGCGGACGGACGATTTGTCCATCCTGTTTTGAGTTAGACCACTTGAATTGCAAGTGCCCATATCTAGCAGCTTCTATCAGCGATGATAGTTCAGCTGACGGCCACCAATCCACCGCCCACCCCATGCCAAATCAGCATGGGGTAAAATCCTACTTCCCCCTACCCCAAAGCCTGTTGCTCCAGCTGCACCAGCAGCCACCAATCAGACTCCACCTTGCCCAGCGCCACATATGATTTCACAAATTAAGCGCAGGATCTGAACTCTGTTCAATTTCATGCAACACCCAACAAATCAACCAAACCTCAACCATATGCCTAGTCCCCAATTCAATTTAACCAGAACCCATGGGAGTTTTTGGATGAAATTGAAGAATCAGTTAATATCAATGAAGAATCATCTCTGCAAATCGAGCAGTTCTGTAATGCAGAATGGGACGCCAAATTCCCCCCCTCATTTATATGCCCCACAACCAAATGCCTAATCATTCTACAGCGAACACCAGCTTGCAGTAGAAGCAGCTGGCACACCAGATTGCCGTCCCCTCCACAAAGCCACCACTAATAAGTGGCGATGCTCAAAGGAAGTATACCACCTCATTTTATCCCTGTAAATCTCACTCCAAAAAGTAAGATTAATATGAATCAACTATACAAAAATTTCAATGACGCTATCCAGAATGTGATAACTGTAGCACTGAATCCAAAAGCTAAAATTTTTTGAACCAACATTGAAACATTTGTTAAATTACCAGACGCCCATATTAAAGCTGAAAAGCTTTAGCTGAATATATTACTGCTATTTTTATGGTTGGCAATAACTTGGAAGTATCAATCATCAGCAATATCAGACCACATACCGCCAATGCCCATTCACCCTTGGATCTGCCTTGACATGCACCCTACTCTGTGAAGAGATAGCTGCTGCTGAAGATGAGCCCCGATCCACCCTATCCTTCTGCCATAAAGGGATAAGCAGTTTCCGCTGCCCACCTGGTTGGTTGTTTTGTTTGGTGTGATTCATTTAGTCACTCATTTGAGTATTTTGTTTGGGGCAATTAGTTACGTTATTATTTTAGTTTAAGTTTTTAGTTCAGTAATGTCCATCCCCTGGACGGCTTACCTAGGTTAAATAAAACATGCAAAGTGATCCATATTTGAGGCTAAAATACTGTAAAATCCAATGAGTTTAAGAAGGAACAACCTTATCGAGTCATTTCAGAGAACAAGCCTAAAGTACAAGAACGAATGACAAGGCATAAATACACTGCTATCATTGTGGGAAACTGGGACATGTAGCCGCTCAATATTGGAACATGAAACCCAAGGAGTAAGTTACCTTAGTCCAATCAAAGGAGAAAAAAATCTTTAATAAGTCAGGAAAAGGTCACATAGTCTAACCAAAAACAATATGGAACCACGACTAACCTGTTTCTCCATGTATTAGGAATAAAGATATAGAAATTTCCAATCTCTTTGTAGATGATGAAACAACCAAATCGTAATATCAGATCCTTAACTTGAATAAGAATGCCATTACTTGAGCTAAAATGAAGAGAAATGAACCTGAAGTTGTGAAAAATGGATTTTCCATACGCTCAACAACTGAAAGACAAATTTTGTCTGCTGAGAACCAGGAGAAATTACTCAAGACGATATTATATGAAGTGAATGTATTTATTCCAATTAGTGTGATCAAGGTATCTTTAACTGATTTATCCGCACAACTAATTAATTCTCTCAATTCAGCAAACAACGCCGTCATTCACTAAATAATACCCTAAAATGATAATCTGAGTGTTTTATGTGGATTTCATAGTTAATCAAGTGAGAGTGAGGGCAATCAACAACAGTGAAGCGCCCATCAACATCATTTTGACTAAATTGGTGAAACTAATGAAGAAATCACATGATCTAGAACACTGGAAGGAATACGGGATGGCTGGACCTGATATGATAATATCCTGTGGAGCATATAGTGCGCTTTCACTCTGGTTCAGTTCACTTGTGGTATCAGCTCCTGCCATAATTTTGGATATTCAGAATCATGATATACTCATTTGGATGAGTTCCTGAGCAAATATGAGTTAAACGTAATTTTTAAGGAGAATACCCTAACTATTCTGGGGCAGACCTTGCTTTTGTTATATCAGAGGGAAGGAGAACTGCTGCTGACTAAGAAGTAAAAACTTTGTAACCTGATTTACAATGATGGCATTATTCCCATATAATAAAAGTTGGTTGAGTGAAAATGAAAAAAATTAAAGGAGATTCTAAAAATTGTGGGTTACCCTTTAAACAAAAAAAATGAGAACTATACCACCAGGAAAGCAGATAATCGTTAACTCATGGCTTGTATCAGAGAGCCCAGAGAAACTATATGGAGAAGTCGTTAGCCCATGGAGGAAATCAAGAAATAAACCATGAGTAACTCTAGGATATATATGCTGGGACAAGTAGAAATAATTGTGCTACTGGATAATCTGGGAAGAAAACTGATGAAGATAGCAAAAAATCAAGTCTCATTTCTGCACCTAATCCTAAAGGTAGAGATCTCAAATCCATGATTTAGGAACGTTAATCAAAAATGGGATTGAAGGCAGAATCTGCCAAAAGTGTCAATGTTTTAGCGGATTAGGATAAGCTGGAAAATTTATTTAAACAGCCTCAAGAAGATGTGCTCAAATTATTTGAGAGATATTGGGAGATATTCACCCAAGATGACCATGACCTAGGATGTTCAATAAACATAATCCATAAAGTCACAATGGGGTATATTCACCAATAAGGATGATACCCAAATAAGATCTATAGCTGCTGAAGCTGTGATTAGAGAAGAAATTAACAAGCTAGGTAAACATTGAACCCCATTCTATTGTCAAGTCCATGGGTAAGTCTTATACTATTGTGAAAAAGAAGGCCATATCAAATTCAGCAGTAATTGGTTATCGCTGAAAGAACAAAATCACTAATAAAGATTCTTATCCATAGTTAAGGATAGACGATGTGCTTGATAGACAAGCAAACTCCAGATACTTTTTTTGTGATTAACTTAATTTTATGATATTAGTAAATCGAATTGCCAAAGAGGACCAAGAAAAATGTGCAATAATTATCACACATGGGCTTTCTCAGCCAACCTAAATACCCCAGGGATTGTGTAACGCACTGGCCAGATTCCAGAGAGCAAAGGAATCTATCCTTGTGATCTGAAGCTATCTTGCATCTTAGTATATGTCTATGATTTAAATGTATTTGGAAGGACTTTCACAGACAATTTGGAGCACTTAGAAGAAGTGTTCAAGAACCAGGCTATGGCAAGCATGAGATATAGGCCAAATAATTGTCACTTCTTAAAATAGTAGCTAAAGTACTTGGGATTTCCATAAAGTTTTGTGGGCTGAAACTCCAGCAGGAAAGGATTATGGCAATCAAATGGATGTCAATATCAAAAGCGTTTGGGATATCCAAATATCTCTTGGGATGGTTAGCTACTGTCACTGATTCATAAAGGATTCTACAAAATTAGGGAGCCTTTATTACGCTTATTTAACAATCTGAAAAAAAGACTTGTATGGAATGAAGAAGCATAAGAGTCCTTTGATGAATTATGCCAATATTTGATGACCATCCCTGTCTTAAAGTACCCATATTTTAATTTAAAATCATCATTTGGACTGAGCTTGTTGAAAGGATTTTACTAGCTTTGAGTCAAATGGATGAAGATGGAAACAAACATCCAGTGCCTATGTGAGTCAAAAATTAATGACAGTGTGGATGAACTATACCATGATGAAGTGTTAATGCCCTGCAGTGATTTATGCATGCAAGCAATTCTGAGTGTATGAAAAAGAATGCACTTCAAAGTAGTAATGGACCACTCATTTTTAAACTGAATCCATAATTTGAAGGAACCAGTGGGTGACTGGCTAATTGGTTTTGAAGTTCCATGCCTAATAATTTAAGGTAGTATATTTGACCAGAGCAGCGCATCAAAACGCTGATGGATTATCAAGATTGCCCACTTTCCAAGTTGTCTATCATCAAGTGGACTGTAACAGTTGGGTAAAACTGATTGTTACATTTCAACTCGAGATTTGGATTTCCAAATCTCAAGTTGAAATACTATTTTTGGTTTTTGAGGTTTATGCGGGGCTCAGCGATGGTCTGTGCCCCTCCTGAGCTATTCTTTATGCTCTTAAGGCCTAAAGAATAGTGTGTGAGGGGCTCCCCAGAAGTTCGTCCTTAAAAGGTTGGCCCACATGATTCTAAACTCAGTTCAAAATTCTTTCTTGTTTCCCGCCTTCTTGTGAGTCTCTCTGGTGGTCACGGGGCCGCCCTTGCCTTGTTTTACCTGGTATCCCACAGCAAAGCTAGTTTTTGCTCTTTAACAAAAATTTTGGTTTGAAGGTTTCAATTGCCAATAAAATTCTGGGGATTTTCTATATTTGGTTTGTAGTGCCGTCATACTATTAGGATTAAAACGTCCTCAGGTTTATTTTGAAAATAAAAGAAATCAAGGAAAATTATGAAGTCAAATACTCACTTAACTGTGTCATCTTTTCTTGTTTTCAAATTTCTCTAGCAGAGGTTTAATTGGTGTTTACGATGAGTTAAAACACTTACTTTAAGGGAACCTCATATAAGAAAATTGTTTGGCGCTAAGTCTTCCGCCATGGCAAGATGGCAGTAAGAATTGGGACATTTTGACCGTTACATGGATGAGTTATTCCAAAGGGTGATCAAATTCAGTGTTAGGGATGAACCATGAGAGAATCATGTGTGGTAAGAAAGTGATGGAAAACATTGAGATGAAAATGGAGAATTGTTTAAAAATTGTTATAAAGCATTTTTATTCCCAAAGCCATAAAGATGAGTGAAAGTTTCCAGCTGCACGCAAAAAAAGTAGTCATGGTGGCTTAAGGGGAACCATGGACCATATTTGACAGTACTATCACTGGGAATAGATCAATTCTTATGTCAACAACTATCTGTCCTGTTGTACGGAATGCCAACTCCACAAGCCTTATAAGATTAAACCAGGATCATAGTACGCCCAGGATTTGAGTGTCACACTGTTTCAATAGACGTTGTGAGACCCCTGATTATCAGTAAGGAGGCGCTAAATATATCATAATGGTAATTAGCCATCTAACTAGATGGGTTGAAATGAAAGCCCTAACCAGAGTGGATGCCACAAGCACAGCGAAATTTATTTTAGATCAAGTGGTATACCAGCACAGATACCCTCAATTTATCCTAAATGACAATTGAACCCATTATACTTCCTTTGTAATCAAAAGGCTTAATGAATTGATGGGGATCAGAGGAGTGGTATCATTTCCATATAAACCAGAAACAAACAGAATGGTGGATTAAGTAAATGGAATGCTACCTGCAATGCTAAGAAAATTAATTTGAATATCTTCCACTTGAGGAACTTAGTTAAGTTTGGTAACTTACCCTATAACAGAAATCATCATACAGTGCAGGAAAAATGCCACCCAAATTTTTTTGGACTAAGGGAAGAAATACCACTAATTTTTTATTCTGCCATAGAGCTATTAGCGGGGATGAGTACCAATCAAAACCTGAACTGACTGGCCAATATAATGATTGAACTGCATTGCAGAAATTTAATAAACCTTAAAGAATAGGATTAAGCAATGTCAGTGGATGACAAGAACAAACCAGCAATATATGAGTACCATGTGGGGGAAGGGAAGCCTATTGTGACACTCATGGTTTTGGATAAAGAAATAAGCTGTATACTTTGTGGTCAGGTCCATTCAAAGTAGTCGCCAAGTTAGTGACTGATGCCTATATGATTATGAACATTGCAGATGGCATGTAGTGAACTTGGTCTTTAAAAACATCTCAGATATTGAATCTAAGAGGAACTGTGAAGTTTTCCCAAAAGACCACTGAATCTAGAAAGAAATAGTTTATATATTGTATTTGTCAAGTCTCAGGGTGGGGCCAATGAACCACTTTAGGTGGTTAAGTCTTTAAAATAGACCTCTGAGCCACAATAGCTGGTTAAGTTCAAAAAAAACTGAACCAGAGAAGGGGAAACAAAAAGATAGACCTCTAACCTAATTATAGGTCAAGTCGAGTTGCAGAAATCAAGTTAAATATAACACAAAGAAAAATTACAAAAAATATAAGAAAATGAATCATAAAGAAAAGGTATAAAAATTAAAAATAAAAAATATATAAAATATCTAATTTTTATTTTTCATCATCAAAAAACATATGTTGATGTTCCTTTATGTTATTGTAAGGCCAACTAAGGTTGAATTTGGGTTAGCCGCAAGTAGTTTTGATGCGCTGGAAGAAAAACATATTAGTATAATCAGGATGGAAAGTAACTAGATTAGCTGAGAGTAATCCCTAAAGAAATGAAGCCCAACCTAGGGGAATACAGGGAACAAGGAATCAGAGAAGCCCTCCAAGGAATATATTAAATGATGAGGTGTCATATAACCCTGACTTTGGGGAAAACAGGATTTCCAGACCTTTTATCAGCAAGAACACCCAAACTAGGATGGCTAAGCATGTGGATTTGGAAACTGCACTATGAGGAGGTGGCAGTGAGGTGAACGTGAAGCTTAAATGTGCTAAGAAGAAGGATTACCCAAAGATGCATCAAGCAAATCATTGAGATGGACCAAGAGAACTCAAATTTAACCATGATGGCAGAATCAGTCATAATTAAAACTGATGCCCCCAGAAAAACTTTGTTTCAAGATAATCTAGTCATGCGGGGTGATGTGTTGTAATTTTTGCCCACATTACCCAGCTTAATCAATTATGATTCATCTGCTTGTTCACAATGGTATTCATCCCACTAGTGGATGTGGAAGCTATCAATTATATATATGATAATATTGGTCAGAGAAATATTCCCAAATTATAAATATTGTTCCACTGGATTACGATATTTCTGATTAAAGAGTGCTTTGTTGGGTTGATCCCAGGCAATAAACAAACGATTGGGTTGTCAATTTTACTATTGATTAACTTAATTGGCTTGTAGGAGTTGGTTAGGTTTAGTTGCCAATTAAATAAGGGGTTTATGAGTTGCTAGGCGAGTAATGCCGCCTGTGATATGAAAATTTTGAGTTAACCTTTTCTTAGATCAAAACACGTAGTCTGGGTAAGTGTCCCATTACCTAAGCAGGTTATTGCCAAATAAGGGCAACTTTATGGGAGTTGAGCAAAGATGGTGGGGTACGTTTTTGTTTCTAATCAGAAGAGGTTACGATTTTTTTGAGGAGAGAAGCTGATTAATCCAATAAGGAAAATCATTGTTTTGTATAACCCTGGGGGGTAATTCATTAGCAATGGCCACAGTTCTAAATTGGGGTGCCAATCAGAGTTGGGTGCCAAATTTCCTATAAATTCCCTTTTAATTTTTTAAATAAAGCAGATATGATTAGAGAGAAAATGGGGAGGATAACCCAGTGGTAGAATATGGACTCATTACAACTGCCTCTCCAAGTACAATTCTGGTACATGAACTTTGGGTAGGGGATGACTATGACTGTGTTGGTGTTGCGCACCAATGCCATGAACTGAGATAGCAAATAGCAAGGCGGTGCATGAGTTCCTGGCCTATCATATTCTGTACATGGAGGTTTTCCAGGTTTTATCCTCTTCTCCCAATTTCTTTATTTCCCTTAATTGTTTGGTATTGTCCCCAGGTCAGCCCAACTTGAATAAAATTTTAAATTAATATAGTTAGAGAGAAAGTTATTTACAGATTAAGTACTTTTATAATTTGGATTTTTTGATCTTGAGACTAGAGTTGGAAGGACAAGAAGACCCTTTGTCTATTTTTATTGATATTTCTGTGGACTCTGTGTGACAAGAAGTAATAACCATTGAACTTAATCCTAAGTTAAGTTCTAGAGAAGTGATGGAAAGAACCTCTGAAATGAGATAGGTTAAGTTCCAACAAAGAGAGAAGAAGTCCCTATAGATTTTCCAGAATATTTTCGTGATTAGGATAAGAACTAGGTTGGCGTTGGACCTAACAACCATCTTGGCTATCAGAACCTGAACTATAGTAGTAGTCTTCATACTATTACTACCCATTATAATTAATAGTTAACTATTCAAATAACGCACATAAAAGGAACCTGTGCTGTTGAACGAGTGAGTTAAAGTGAGCTAATACCCATTAAGAGGGAACAAATACCAGATTTAACAATTGGTGCTCAGTTGAGTCACTACTAGCTCCCAGAGTTTTAACAGCATGTTTTGTAAATATAGATACTAAGACTTTTCTTTTGCCAGCTTCCATCCATTCCATGACATGATCATCTTTGATACGGTTTTAAATCTTGGAGCCGTTTAAAATTTAGGAATGTAGCCCACTTCAGCTCCATTATTTAACTGCACAGGTTCTTTATATGTGTGTTTTTTTTTCAATCAATTGAGTAGGGTAGTAATATTATGGAGACTATTACTCTAGTTGAATTTCTAATAGTCAAGATGATTATTGGGTCCAACGCTAAACTGATGCTTTTACTAACCTTAAAATTCTTTTGGAATATAAGTAGAGACTTCTTTCCCCTTCTATGGAACTTAATCTTTGAATAGGTGTAGAGGTTCTTCTCACTCTTCTCTAAGATTCCTCGGTGATAACATTAAAATAGACAGAGTATTTCCTATACTTCCAAATTCTAGTCATAAGAGCAAACTATAATAGTCTAAATTATCAAAGTATTTGAGCTTTTCTTACATTTAACTATATACTTTGTTTAAATTTAATGCAAGAGAAATTATAAGAATTCTGCGCCCAACTATTCTGTAGGCTCCTCAATTGGAAAAGCCAGGCATCGCCAATGAATTAAACCCCCATGGTTTCTTCAAACACTTCTTTTACTCATGGTAAAATCAGATTCTGTCACAGACTATCAATGTAACCTCTTATGGGTTGAACTAAAGAATATATCCCAACGCCATCAGCTTAACCCCGGCTTGTCACTCTTGTTAGGTTAATAACTTGCTTAGTTTATAGACTTATTCCCATAAATAGCAGCTGCAATCTTTAAAAGATAACTTGCTAGTTAATTATCACAGGCAGCATCACTTGCTTAGTAACTCATAAACCCCTTAGTCAATCAGCGACAAAACCCAATCAACACCTAAAGTAGATTAGCTTATTAATATTTTAAATGAAAACCACATCGATTGTTTATTTAAAGTGGTTATCACCGTCAAAACATTAGTAATCTAGAAGAACTTACCAAAAAATAAACAGATTTACTAAGAATAATACATCAAACAATAGCTTTTGTATGTTTTAATTAATCCCACATCCACTGGAGGGATTCAAACCCTAGTGGATAAGCAGATTTAACATTATAAAACTGTATAATTTCGGCATATTATATCCCAACACATCCTCCGCTTGACTAGATTACCCAGTGATGAAGTTTTTCCTGAAACATACATCGCTTTTGATCCTGACTGAGTCTTCCAGAATGGTTTAAGTTGTAGTTCTCTTAGTCAATCTCCTTTCCTTGCTCAATATGTCTCCAAGTAATCTTTCTTCTTAATGTGTCTCCTTTCCATGTCCTCCTCATTTCCTCCTCCGCAGAGCGCAGTTCCCATGGCCCTAAGCCATACACTAGTTTAGGTGTATTTGGTGATAAAAGGTCTGGAAATCCTGTATCCCCCTAGTCAGGGCTATATGACACTCATCATTTAAAGTTTTTCTCAGGAGGCTTCCGCTAATTCCTTGGTCCCCAAATTCTCCTATGCTGGACTTCATAACCTAGGGGACTCTTTCCAGAGTTCCAGTTTCAACTTGTACTGATCCTGATAATATGCTTGTTCATTCCAGCGCTTTGGGACTACTCATGACAAGCCCAATTTCAATTTGAGTTATTTCTACCAATATATTTAAGGGAACGCCACCAGATGATTTTAATGGATAAGTTGAAATCGATATATATCTTTTGCTTTTTGTCTTTTTATATATTTAAATTTTATTTTGGGAAGGCCAACCATGGTACAAATATTTCTGATAAACTCCAGCTACAAAACACTGAGAAAATAATGAGAGGCACCCAGAGAAGCCGAA
Source organism: Massospora cicadina (assembly GCA_022478985.1). NCBI lineage: Eukaryota > Fungi > Entomophthoromycota > Entomophthoromycetes > Entomophthorales > Entomophthoraceae > Massospora > Massospora cicadina. Next base: position 5,823 of record JAKSZP010006125.1, on the reverse strand, counting down.
GCTACCTCCTGTTGCCAGCGGGACTGCCAGTGGCAGAAAGAGGGGGAGTGAGTTGGGAGGCCAGGGCCAAAAATGAGCATGAATGAAGGAAGAGATCCAATGAGAGGAACCAGATGAGGAACCAGGATGACACCAACCAGCGTTGGTGGGATGGCAGGGGGCCAAGCAACCAGCTTGAAAGTGATTCATAAGGTGGGATTGGAAGCGATGCACAGCTTCACGTAGGGTTGGGGTTGTGCCAGAGAGTGCATCAAGGACAATGGTGTGTAGTGCCATAGCGCTATTGCAAAAATTAAGGCGCGGAGTGATGGGTGGATAGGGGAGGACATGGTAAAGGCGAAGATGCTTTTGATAGTCTGAAAGCCTGTACACTCTCCTGGCAAAAGAGGCGCACAACATCCCGTCAAATTGCTTGTGAAGGCGGGCAATCTTCCAAGCGATGTACTAAAGATCCATATTGACTGCATAAAACACATGAAGTTGAGAGGCATTGGACTGCTCAGACGTACGGTACACTTTTATCAGGCATCTCCAGACATGGGCGCAAATTTGGGGTTGTAAAAGAGGATGTTGTGTGTACCACCAAATGTCCTTCTAGGTCTCCAAAGGGTACTGGATGTTGAACTTGTCAAGGTAGTCCACACGTGCAATGAGGTTGGGACATTGGGGTACCAGTTTGTTTAAAACGACTTGCCCATGGACTTCTTGTTTAAAGGGGAGTAGGGAGACATCTCTAGGCGGTTTGTTTAATGATGATGATTTCCACTCAGCGCTCCACATAGAGCGGAGAATTTATTTGAAGTGGGGTGACATCCCATGCAGGCCCGTTGCAGAGGGATGCGAGATAAGATAGTTAAGCAGATAATGGGCGTGGGTAGGATTGCTGAGGCGCAGGGCGCATGAAAAGTTGGAGTGAGCCACATGAACAGTGGTGTGGGAGTGTAGGGTTGGTGACTGCAGCGATCCAAGTGCCAAGTATTTTGGTGGCATGGGCCTCAAAATTGAGCTGGCCCATACCACCACTATGGCGAGGGACAAACATGACATCCAGGCGCACTTGCAGTGGGCGGTCTAACCAAAGCCACCCTTCTAGGAGGGCTAATAAAGAGGTGAAGAAAGTGGGGAAAGGTGATAGCATCTGCCACAAACCAGAATTTGGACAGGAGCATATAGTTGGCAAGCAAAATCTGGCCTGGGTGGGTAGTCTGGGATCATAGGGAAGCGTGCGCTTTGTGACATTTTCTAGAATATGGAGTTCCATCACTGATGATGCATACCCTCCCACCTCCAGCCTTACTCCCAAATGGTGCACCAGACCAACAGTGAGTCTTGACACGAAAGGGAGCACAAGTGGGGCGGTATTGGGTGGGCGGGGCAAGTGAACCTGTGAGCTAAATGCTGAAGCAGTTAGGTAATGAGGTGCTGGTGACCAGCGGGCTTGGTACCGGCTGAGGAGAATGATTTTGGTTTTGGAGGCGTTTAGTGCGGCGTTACTAAACCTGGAGTAACTTGGATAGTAGCCTCAAGTGTGCGTGCATCTTTGTTGTTAGAAACCCCAACCACACAATCATCAGCAAATGCCAGCATCTTAACTGGTGCTTGGCCTTGCACATGGACACCAGTATGGTGGCATTCACATTGTGTAAAGTGGTTCGAGGCAGAAGTTGTATAATAGTGGGATTAAAGGGGCCCCTTGGCGGAGGCTCCTTTGAGGGTGAACCACATCAGTGAGAAAGCCAGGGCCACGCACAGTCACTGTGGTGAATTCCATAAGCAACATCACCCAATTAATGACTTGTTGAGGAAGGTGGAACCTGTGGAGGCAGGCTTTGAGTTAATCCCCGTTGAACCTATCATAAGCCTTCTGCTGGTCTAAGGAAACATGTGCCCCAGTAGCCGTAGAATGGCAGATGTTTGCTACAGTGTTTATGTTGTCCCATATAGACTTCTTGGGGATGAAACCAAATTGCTCAGAGGAGATCATATCAGAGGCAACTTCCTTAGGCGGTTGGCCATAATTTTAATAAATAATTTTAGTATCTGTGTTAGTAATAGTATGGGGTGCCAGTTGGCCAAGTCTAGCTTATCCCCCTTTTTATACAGCGTTGTTGTGTACGCCTCCTAGCTCCTAGGAAGGAGGCGCGTTTCTAACAAACACCGGTTTATTGAGGCAAGCAACAAAGAGGAGAAACAATTAAAATATCTCTTATAGAACTCATATGGAATCTCATCTAGACCTGTAATTTCCTGTGTGGTGCACCATGAACGGCATACCAGAGTTCATCCCAAGAAATTAAATTCATCAACTCTGGGTAACAGGAAACAGTGCATATATGTGAGCTATTGAAATCATCAACTTCAGCTGTTTTGACAGGATCAGATTGATACAATTTGGAGTAGTAGTATTAAGCTTTAATTTGCCACTTCAGCTGGAGTCTCTGAAAAGTAGTGATCCAGCCACCTCACCTGTTTGCAGGAAAGCTCTGTTGCGGTGTGAATAATTTATGAAAAAATAGGCAGAGCACTTGTCACCTGCCATTAAATTTTTTTCCCTTGAACTGAGCACAAACTCGATGTTTGTGTTGCCTTACCAGTGCGTTGAGACAAGCAGACACTTCTACCTACTTGCAACCCCAAGCCAGGCTGTAGCCTGCATCTGGGACATTAGACTCCAGGTGGTCCACTTCTGCAAGCATGTGCTTAATGACTACCAATGCAGACTGAGAGTAACGCGATGAGAGGTGGCATGCCTGCAGATGGTGTTTGCTTTGAAGGATGACCAGGTAGAAAGTGGGTTTGCAAAGAACGGTGTGGCAAACTCCTGTGCAATGTTTTGGTGTCCACCCATGAGTAAAACATAGGCAACATGATCTCGGCTGGATGAAATTTAAACCACTTTGGCGCCTGTGCCATTGAGTTCTCAAAGAGAAGAAAATTGCCACCAATCTGTGGTCAGAGAAATCGATTTTTGTCATCATAAAGTGTGCAACCTGTGACCAAAAGTGCAACAGGGCAAGAATAAGGTCAATGCGGGACATAGACCTCAGCTGACCGTTGTGCACATGGGACAGGACAGGTTGGAGAGCTGCGGTGCATGTTTGGGGATGGTATCAAACAGCCCCAAAATGGCTTTTAGAACGCGTAGACAATGTGCCCTTGCAGGGGGTAGGCGTTGAAGGCTAGTAGTTCGAGGCCAGGTTGGCCCTGCAGTTAGGTCGCCCACCAAAAACAGATCAGGAAGAATTGGGAGTGAAGTAACAATCAAGTGGAATTCACGTCAAAACCATGCACAGGTTGGGGCGTAAAAACAAATGATAGCATGCACTTCATGATCTTATGAAAAGGACACTACAAGCCAGCGCTCATCGAGGTAAGAATTTATAAAGATAATGTTTTTAACTACGGGATGCACATATAAGCACCCCACAGTGTGCAACCAAAAAGAAAGGGAGGGGAGGAGCAAGGTTCCTCATGTTTCCTTGGCACCATGTGGACAGTGGGTTTTCTGAATGGCCAATATGTCCACAGGTAAATTATTTTAAAAATCTCAGTTTCCTAGCCCAGGACGACATGGCCTTGAGTCCAGCAATATTCAACATCCCTATTGTGAAGGCACCCCCCATTTCACCTTAGGTGCTAGTTGAAGGGTTTTTTGCCCTTTAGCTGCCTCTTTTTCAGCACATTTCTCTTTGGCAGCACGTGTGCATTGGGCTATGGGGTAACTGTCTTTAGGAAGGGCTATCATATGGGATTATTAATGAATTTTTCATCAATTTTGCCAATTTGGATTGACATTTCAAATTTTGTGCTCCTGTAGCGCATCATTGAAAGTTGACAAAAACTTGGAAGGAAAGTGGGTGGTAGAATTGGTCTTAATCTGTGCTTGGTAATTTTGCTTGGGGAAATCCGACTCACCCATTGGGTCCTCAGGTTGGATGGCCAATATGATTCATGAGTGTATTCTCAAGCTGCTTCAGCAGTGAATGACTCAATGTCATCCTGGGTCCGTGCAGGCAGGATCGCAATGTGGCTGTAACTACTGCCTTGGCTGCTGCTCTATGGGCCTGATTTGCCTTCTTGCGCTTCTGCGGGGTCCCAGGTTTAACATGCTTGTAACACCTCTGTGCTTCACATGGGAAGGCGGCGTTGGTGTCATTAGCTAGTTCATAATGGGAGCTGCACTGCTCATTGTGTTGGGGAAGATTTCTTTTTGCGTGATGCCCTCTCTGGAAGGCATGTGGGAGCCTTGAGGCCAAAAGTGCAACAAAAGGCACAGATAGGGTGCACGCTATCCACCGTGATGTGGAACAGGTGGGATTCTTTCCAAACAACATTCACTACTGTGGTGTGGGGGCTTCAGTAAAGTCTTACATGATGACTGCGATTGGGGTGTTCAATGCAATCGCTTTGCCCATACTCATGCCCACATAAGCGTAAAGCGTTGCATATTGAAGGAGTGAAGTTCCCAAATAGCTCCTGAGCCCAACCATGAGGTGGTGCTCTAGCACTGTGCACTTTATTGTTGTGGGGAGGAAGCCAAACATAACAAAAATTTGGTTTGATTTGGTCCAGTGAGTGCACTTTGTTTTGATCACCTGTTGACCATCCAGGAGGTCTACCACCACACACCTGTACAGTTTATCTGCTGCTTTTTTAGTTCTAAACCTAAGATCCAACCAGCCACTGGTCATGGAGTGCTGTAAAACATATACTGCATCCTGTAAATGGTTGTGCACATCTCCACAAAACAGTTCCCAAAACGCCATTATATTAATATCCAGGAAACTTGTACCATGTGCTCCACTGATGACAGGGGCTGGGAATACAGGTGTCGGGAAGTTGATATAACTGGATAATATGCTGCCCATATTGGCAGATCAAAGGGGAATCAAGATGAGTCTTGAGATTTACAAAAAGGGGATACACAAATTATTATCGAGCAAAATGAGAACATTTGGAAAATCAAGAGGAAACACGCTGAGATTCAATACAAATGAGAGCAACTCAAAAAAGGAAGAAGAATAGAAGATACCAAGCTGAGTATGCATCTGGCTGGGGAATCAAGGTATAAAGAGCCTGATGGAAGATTAAAAGGGGATAGTCTTTTACAAGGTAAAGAGGAGCGCTGAACGGTCTGTGAGATATTTAAAATAAAGATAGAATGAAGGGGCAATAGCTCCATATATATTTTATCAAGTTTTATTATAAGAATTGGCAATCCTCATATTGTTTGATTGGGTTGCTCAGTGGCTATACCCTGTGCAAAATCCAACTCATTGACAGCGGACCCAGATGCTGAGAAATTAACAGTGGTGCTCACTACAGGGGCCACTTAGCAACTATAGTGGGGGAAACACTATGACAAATCCTCATTTGTTCTGACCTAACCTGATCAGGTTCCAAGTACAGTATGCTGAAGAAGCCCTGGAGACACCTAACTCGGAACCAACATTATTTACTGTTACTGAACCAGGTGATGATGAAATTATGATTACTGTGCATTTTGAGAATTGCCCGGAGCTGATGACTAACCAACATGGACGCTCCACAAATGTGACTCCACAACAACTAAGAATTATTATGGAATGGTTGTTGCGCGGGTATCACCTATTGAGGATGAGAGTGGGGAAAATTCCGTGAGTCTGTTTTATAACCAACACAATCAAGAGAACTGATATGCACTGTACATGTCTTATTTTTTATGCCACTACTATGGGGTTAACTCACTGCCTTGGCACTCACAGAATTGAGGAATACTTAGTTGATTATGTGCAACCTTCGATTCACCAGCTACTACATGTCCTGGCTCGCCATAAAATCGAA
>JAKSZP010006124.1:0-24638 GCA_022478985.1 Massospora cicadina | reverse complement strand
TTCTATAGCAGATGTAGAATTTGCAACAGTGGCAACAACCCTCCTTACCCTCTATGCAACCATCTTCTCTAATGGAAAGTATTTTGATTTAATAAAATAACCACGACCATTTACAAGAAGTCATAATGCAAGGGATTGTTTAACTGATGCCAATTGGATTAATCAAATCAGACCATAAGTTTTTACATGAAGCTCATGGTCAAATAAATAGATAATTTAAGGTTTCCCTGCCAAAGCCCCCTTTTTAACATAAAGTCACTTTTGTTGGGGTTGCTATTTGACATTTACAACGACATTGCGCATCATAACTACTAATTATCATAAGAAAATGGCTTCATGGACAGTTAATCATAAAAAAGGGGAATACAATTAGGTGGCCGGGGGATGCATCGACGTTTACACGTCTTACAATCCAAACATCTGAGGATTAAGATGCTAGGAAATCCTCACCCGCAACATGACCTATGCATATGATACTATAATCACATCTGGCTGCTCTTAAAACATCAGATTTACTGCCACAACTCTTGAAAAGTATGACAAAGCGTCCAAATTGAGGTAAACAATAAAGGCAATTGTAATAAATGTCAGCACCCACAACTCTTTCTTCACCATTTTAGATATAACCCATGAACAAAACCTTTCATTATCTTGGTATACTCACCACTCAACAAAGAGTCGTGACAAATAAAACAAAGACAAACACCTTTAGCATAGAAGGACAAACCTGTTATTTGGGACTGACATAACAATATACCACAGGAAGGGTCATGATAGGCAACGTGTTCCTCTTATACATTGTCTGGTTCCTCACCCATGTCTGCCCCTCTGAGACACATTATATATGAGAGCTAACAAGCTACTTTGTTGTTAGATATGAGAATCAAACCACAAAAAAGGGTTGACAACTATATTACAGCTATAAAGTGAAGGGGCCTTAGACTCCTGGACACACTAACTTACAATAAAGTCTTTTAGTAAGTTCCCCAACTAAAAACTCTGGTATAATATCCCATTGCCACAATGTGCACTAGCTCCGCCAAGTTGAGTCTGCAGCATCATGACTGTCCAAAATATTGCCAACCTTTCTCAAATTGGCTGAATAGCCAGATGGATCACAATTAAAGCCCTCCACAAGATCCTACTGTAATTTTAAAAGCCTGACCCTGAAACATTAGATTCACATATCATTATGCCTCATCATACAGGAGGGATGTCCCTGGACTTAGCCCCACCCCCATGAAAGTGTCATTTTAGACAAGTTATATGACTCAACTCAACTTAATGAACAGAAATCCATATGTCCCAAAAACCTTGAGCCTTTTACCCCTTCTACGAAGATTTACTTTATGAGGTGTTATAAAGTGGCAACTTTACAGGTTCTTGTGGGCTTTAGATATATGTAAAATGGATCATCTGTTTAAAGACAGCAAGCGCTCTCTGAGCCAAAAATATTTCAAGTAAAAAACATCAAGACTTTGCTTTAAAATTAATTAAGCAACTTTTACCTACAATTTATAAAATAAACTTCTAATAATATCTAGTATGCAATACCAAGGTAGTTTATTAAGGGAAAATTAGAGGATATATGGCTGACAAATGACAATTAAAATGACCACCCATTTTTAGTATTATCATCAGAGCTTAAAAGTACAATAATTCAGTATAGATATTGACTAATACCCTTCCCCTTGCACCTAGGTGCGATGGGGGAGCCTTTACTTTAGGGACGTTGAACATCGCTGGACTCAAGGCCTTGCCATCCTGGGCTAGGAAACTGAGTTTTTTACAAAGTAATTTACCCGTGGATATCCTGGCCATTCAGGAAACCCACTGTCCACGCTGCTCAGAGGAAACATGGAAATCCATGCTCCTCCCTTCTCTCTCCTTCTGGTCCAAGCACTGTGGGGTGCTAGTTTGAGTGAACAAAATTTTTTTGTTTATATCATCAGACTCATTCCTTAATGTCTGCATCCTTGTTGTCACTTTTTCATGGGATGACAAAGAGCACACTATCATCAACGTTTACGCCCTGACCTGTGCACAAGAACGTCAGGAATTTTTCTTGTCAGTCAAATCCATTCCATTGCCCTTGCCCCTTTCATCATTGGCAACATTAACTGCTGGTCGAGCCCATCCACAGACTGCTGGCCCTCATCACCTACACCCCCCAAAGGGGCACATAGAACTCCGCATTCTCCAAGCCGCCCTAGGGTTGGTCAATACTTTGCTGCGTCATGCTCCGCTACTTGAAACATGTCGCGCCCCACGTCCACAACAGCCAGTCTGGTCCATGTCCCACATCAACCTTATCCTTGCGCAGTTGAAATTTTGTACCCAAATTTCCCATTTCACCATGACGAAAATTGATTTCTCTGACCACAGGATGGTTTTAATATCCTTCCATTTATCCAACCCAGCGGCTCAGGCTCCAAGTTGGTGCAAACTTCGCCCAACTGAAATTGTGTCACCAAGATTTTCCTCGTGGGTGGAATCTGTGACCATGGCTCCACAGTTTGTCGCACTGTTTTGCAGATCCATTTTCCACATGGTCTACCTTAAAAGTGAGCACAATCATCGGAAGGCTGCTTTCCTCCCGCTCATGGTCCACCTCAGCAGGCCCCGCGCCTTTGGCAGAGTTGGTTCACCTGGGCTCAGCGTCCCCGGCACCTTGAGCTACAGCCCTAGCTTGGGGTCTGAGAGGTGGGCGGAGGGGCCACCCACCTTAACGCTCTAGTGAGACAACATAAGTATCAGGTTTGTGTTCAATACAAAGCTAAAAACCCCAATTTCAGCAGGTGACACGTGCTCCGCTTACTTTTTTTAAATTCTTTACACCATTCCCGAGCTTGGCCTGCCCCAGGTGTGAAGGGCCGGGAAAAACCCCTAGCAGATATGCCAGCTGAAGTGGCGATCAAAAAAACAAAAGTATTCTCCGGGTTGGGAAATTGGGCTGAACCAATTAGCCAGCTGAAAAGGCAAATTTTCTTGAATGAAATTTTCACCTTTTCCCCTTTCCTGGAGCTGAGTTTTATTACTCGGGGGGAACTCTGGTCTTCCATTTGTTGTGCACCAATAGGAAATTCCCCCGGCTTATATGGTATACCTTAAGAGTTCCCCCAAGAAGTATTTTAAGGATTTATCCCCATTTTTCCTCTCTTAACCAAAGACTTTTTGGGAAACCCCCCATCATGAGGGCATGAGGCCTACACCATTACATTTAAAAAAGGGTAAGCTGGACTTGGCCAACTGGCGCCCCCCTTTTTCATTAACACTGAAATAAAATTTTTTAAAAACATGGCTAAACATCTAGGGATTGCTGCCTCTGCTCTATCTCCCCTGAACAATTCAAAATTTTATACCCAGAAGGTCGATTTGGGACAACCCCCCCCACCCAGCCAATGTCTGTCAGTTACAACCTCTGGTGCACTTGTGTTTTTAGACCAACAGAAGGCCTATGATAGAGTTAACTAGGGTTACCTCGGGGGCTGCCTCCACCAGTTCCGCCTACCCCCTTTCTTTCAAAGGGGGGATGTTGCTAACGAAATCTGCCACAATGGCTGTGCATGGCCCTGGATTTCTTACAGATGTAGTCCGACCTCAAAGGGGCCTACGCCAAGGGGACCCCCTTAGCCCCTCTTGTATAACTTCAGCCTTGACCCACTTCTTCAAAATGTGAAGTCCGCCTTACTGGGGTCCATGTGCAAGGCCAATCCCCAGTCAAGATGTTCGCATTTGCTGATGATTCTGTGGTTGGGGGTGTCTAACAATCATTGCACGCGCTTGAAGCCATTTTCAGAAAGTGTGCCGGGTAGAAAATGTACTGCACTCAACGCCTCCAAAACCGAATTCATTCTCCTTGGTCAGTGTCAAGCCCGCTGGGTCCCAGCGCCCTGCCCTATCCGCCCCTTCAGCTAGCGCATGAGTTAGCTTTCCCTGCCCATCCAAACCGCCCCGCAGCGCTTGCCAAGACCCACCGTGGGCCTATTACCATTTGGGGTGTGGCTGGAGGCAGGTGGGTACGCCTCAACGGTGATGGAAAACCATATTCTGGACAATTTGACAGAAATGCATAGCTTCCCTCAGAGCCCATCAGACTTCCTTTACAGGCAGGGGTAGTTCTAGCCAACTCTATGCTCCTCTCCAAAGTTTGGCTTGGGGCCCACGCCATCGCTTTTTCCCCAAATTTCTTCAAAATCACTGTATGTCCTTCTGCAAGGGTGGCTTTGCGGGCCGCCCACCGCCAGTGCACCTGGATGTCATGTTTGGCCCTCGCCATAGTGGTGGTATGGGCCTGCTCAACTATGAGGCCCAAGCCGCCAAGATCCTTGGCACCTGGATTACTGCTGTTACCAACCCTGAAATTTCAGCCCAACTTTGGTCCCGCGCGGCCTGCTCCAACTTCTCCCGCGCCCTGGGCCTCACCAACCCGTCCCACCCACACTCTCTGTTGAAGTATCAGGCTTCCCATCCTTCAGCAGCGGGCCCACATGGGATGTCACCCCACTTCAAAAGGATCATCCTCTCCATGTGGAGTGCTAAGTGGAGGATTCGCATCTGTGGGCACACCGCCCGGAGGGGGCGCACCTCTCCTCAGGGAGGTACAGGGACTTCCCATTCTGAATGGAGTGATACCCATGAGTCCCCATACCTTGTCCAGGTGGATTACCTGGACATGATGGACATATCCCCTTGATACCCAGAAAGCCATTTGGAAATTCGCCCATCACCCTCTTCTCATGTTCTGTGTGGCGCTGCTTGAGATGGGTATACCATACTGCCAAACGCTCTAATGCTTTGCACTCATCCTGCGTCATGTGTGGCCAGTATGGAACGCTGTTTCACCACCTGGAAAAGTGCCCTTCATCTAAAGCAATATGGCGTGAGGTACAACGTCTACTTTGCCAGGATCAGGCACAGCCCTTCAGTCTTTTAGGGAAATGTTTGTTTATCAATGTCCTCCCCTCTCCCACCCTCCCTTTGTGCCTTGGTGGTCACAATCACCATGTGGACTATCCACACGATTGTCTTGAATGCCATCTCAGGCTCCACCCCCACCCTCCAAGAAGCTGTCCGCCAGTTCTGGTCACAGTTAGTGGACCACTTTCAAGCGTGGATGTTTGGATACCTCCAAACACGTCGCCGCCAGTTGGTCTCATCCTGGTTCCCAGTTTGGTTCACCAACTCAGACCCCTCCACACATGCTCAATAGTGGCGCTGCCCCTATACACGTGATCCCCTCCCAGTATTGGCGTTTCTGCTGCAACAAGAGATAGCATTAGATTCTCTGGGGTGCCCTCCTCTTGCAGGAGTTTCTTTCTTCTATGGTGTCTTATCGGAAGTGTCCATCCCCTGGTCATCCTTCCCTGCAATAAATTTAGATATTGACTAATAGCATTTGGTAAGCTTATTGGCCAGAACTTTCTTTGACAAGTTCATAAGTTGCGGCAATTGCATCTGCAAGATTGATAACTTTAAATTTTAATTAAACCCAATACTTTCAGCAATAGTCACCAAACTAACCATGATAGATTTATTAAATTAACATAAATTTTAGTTTGGAAACTTTCCATATGGAGATTCTAAAATAATTGAAACTAGGTAATAAAAATTGGTAGTTGCGCCCATCTAAAAAGAACATCAGTTTCAGATCATGTTAAAAACGCATAATCTGCTTATAATCCCAACACATTCCTCAGCTTAACCAAATTATCTTCTTCTAACATGCCTATTGGTGCAAGATCCTCTGCAGACAACAAGCTAGGAGTCACAGTACAAATCAATGTAATTCGTAATTGCCAACAGGGAGGTTCATGGTACAACCCCCTTCTATTAGAAGTGACGGAAATAATTAATTTTTTGTCATTAGAAAATTAATTTCAGTACTTAATTTAAACAATTTCTCTAAAGCCAAAGAAAATCAAAGGACTAAGTCAAGCCTAAAGTAACAGATAGTTGAGTATTAGTACAGATAAATAGATATGAATATTATCTTTTTACCTATCAATTTTGCTTATTATCTGCATTTTTTATAAACTTAGCATGCACTAAGACAATTTATTTTCATTTAAAAGATCCTTAACAGTATAGGCATCTAATGCCGACTTATTAATGACCTCAAATGGACCAACTCAAAGCTTGTCCAACTTAATTTGTTGTCCAAAGCCTTGGGTATTACAAAAGCTGACATGTTCGCTAACTTAAAAGATTAAAAGAGCTGGCCGCTTTAACTTTTCAAATATATATAGATTTAATCTTCTGCTTGAGAGTATATCAATAGCCCAAGACTGTAATCTTATTAACGCTTTTGTCAGGATCTCTAATTACTTAAGGGCATCACTCTCAAACTTAGACCTAGAGCAGAATATAGGGTGGTGGCAAACAAGCCTGACGTCCATAAAGTAGTTCAAAAGGAGATTTATCTATTGACAAATAGAAGCTTAGATTATAGACAAGTATCAATGATAAGAAGATATCCAGCTGGAAGGTTTGCCAGATATTAACTTAGTTAAAGTAGTGGTTAAGGTATCATTTACTCTTTTGACCAAACTATTTGTTTCTAGATGGTGTAAAAATTGACTCTAGTGGTTGATTATCAGCCATCAACCCAGTAACCTTTTTACTTCACAGGTTCAATTTCCTCATGCACTTTGTCATGCTGTATAGAATGTATGAATGATAATAGTATGGAGACTATTATCTGTAGTTGAGTTTGAACTAATATTAGGCCCAACGCTTTGGCCAGTACTTCTGATTAAATACTCTGTATGTTGTACTTGTAGGGATTCATTCCCTATATTCCTGTCCACTTAATCTTCATCAAGATACCCCGGTGACAGTCTCTTTCAGCCCAACACACAGTTGGCAGCTATCCCTGACTGTGGTTCCTTTGTCTCTAGATCCCTGCTCAGATATTTACTCTTCTCTCTGAGAGTCTTCCAATTATTGCCTTCTGCAATAATATCCTTGAGATGGAACGTCACAATAGAAGCTGATAGTCTAACTATACACTGAATTGACAATATTACTATAGATAATAATGTTTTACTGAATGATGGTTTTTTTATCATAGTAAATCCTAGGAAATTATATAGTAGGGGATTCAGCTATCTAACCCTCAGTTGACACCTCTTTGATAAAATGGCAGATGTTGCTGTTGAATCACCCTTCCTCGTCTCAGCAGTGATGGTCTTCCCCATCCTGGCTAGGGTTCCATCGTTGGACATCCTCAAGACCTCAAATGGAAAGAGTTGGAAAACGTGTCCCTAATGTTTTCCTCTCGATCCAAGTGAACCAACCATAATTAGCTAGCGACCTGCTTAGGTAATGGGACTTATTACCCATTATGGCAGGTCACTTCACCAACTGATCTAATTGCTAGTTGCAGATGGCATCACTCACCTTGCAACTCACTATTCATTCCCAATCAGTCAGTGATGAAACCTGATCAATCCCAATCAGTACACCTGATAGTTAATCACTATCAGATGCCCCTATTTAGTCAGCCACTCCTCCCTATGAGATCTTAGGTATTCATCAAGATTGATCCCTGATGGATACAACCAGATGAATATCCCAAAATCCCCCAAAATAGTTCCTCCAAAACTTGGGTCAACCAATTTCTGATTCACTTCGCCTTAGGGAATTTCCCCTAGAAACACCAGGTAATCTAGCAGGCTGGGAATATGGGCAAAGATCCCAACAGATGGTAAGGCGTCTTCAGTACTCATCATATTCCCACTACCTTGTTTATTTTGGATATTACATGCATAGTGAAGTTGCTTCCATTATCTGTTAAAAATACTTGAGGGACCATGCTAATATATTAACTGCTCCATTATAAACGTGTAAGTACTTCTAGCTGAATCAAGCGCTTGCAAAGGTTGAGAAGGGATATTAGGGTATATATCCATAATTGTACTCATTGAAATTAATTTATTAGTGGGGTCCAGTGCATAATTGTCCTGCTCCATAAGAATCTACTTATCCTGAAGCTGCTTCACATAAGGCCGCGTTACTTCTTCAGCTACAGGATCAACTGCCTTAATTAGATTGGGAAGACTTTAGAACAGTCAGTATTGTATTGTTATGTGTCTATTCCGCCTGGTCTTTACCCTAATAATTTACTTAATTCACCTTGGGTTTTACTGTAACCAGGTTGACCTTGCCCTTAGATTTCTTTAACTATAGAACTTTATAATACGGCCTTAATCATCACACTGATGACATGTAAATTCATTCTCTGTTTTAGAAATGTCCCCCATGTAATTTGCAGGTCTAGAACCTGGATTCTTTGTATCAAAAATTGTTTCTCAAATCCTTAAAAGTCAAATATCTGTTAAGTCATCTTTCTATAATTTAAGGCAGCAATCATGACCTAATTTTATTTTATCAAGGATGGGGTGCCAATTTCATTGTGTTGCATGCATCAAAATCAGTTAGTGCATCTTCCCTGGTGATAATATGATCTTCTAGATTTTTTAACCGGCAAAACATCTATGGTTTAACCACTCTTAAACTAAAAACTATAACTTTCTTCTTTTGGTTTACAATATACTCTGAATTTCCAAATTCAATTATTACAGCATCATTTGCCTCACTGCAAGTCCACTCAGCTGTTGTCAACCTGGGTAGGACCAGGTTTTGGCTTACCATATATACACAATTGACTATATTGTGGCCTTTTTATGATCACCGCAGTCCATAATCATCATTTCAAAAGTTAGATAGATGTAAGAACATCATTCTTTTGATATTTAGGCAGTTTTGGAGTTAGACTGAATTCATTAATTGTACGGAAATTATTGCCAATAGTTTTTTTGTTGTTTTATGGCAGTCAATACCTTAAGGCTTGTTGGCGTGCCTTCAGTATGCATTATAGTATTAATGTTTTAGATGAGGAGCTGGCATATATTTCAGCCCTATCATTGTTTTCTGGGGAGTGTTTGCACTTTTTTACAAACTGGTTACTCATGCAGAAATTTTCTTCCCTCATTTCTTTACATATACCTTCTAAGTTTCCAACTTCCATTTTCAAGTCACATCTCTTCTAACTCCTTGTTCAGAAAGCAGATATCATTGCATTATTCTCTTTAAGTTCTACTAATACATAATTTGTTTTACATTTCAAATATTTCCATATGCACCCACGTCTCAAAGTGAGCATTGCTCATCACCTTAATTGACTCACTGTCCATATGTGGACTACTTTACACGTGATAAATCAGCTCAGAAGTCCCTTGTAGCAAACACTTTTTGAGATAAAGTGGTTACTGCACAAGAGCATGAGGGTTTTAGAAAGATATGAAAGGCTTTACTGTTTGAATGCAGTAAGTGCGCTCTCAGCCTAAAATGGTTCAGGTATATAAACGCAAGTTTTTGTTCTAATATCACTTAGGCAACCATTGCCTACACTAAATAAAATAAAATGTTAGTAGATCTAGTACTTGAAACCAAGGTAGTTTTATCAAGAAAAATTAGGGGATATATAAAAGAGGAATCACAATCATTTGATTAACTATCAATTGATACTGGCATTGGTTGCCAAAAAGTACAATAACTCAGGTTAGATATTGACTAATAGCATCTTTTAAGCTGATGGAACTTCTTTGGAAAGTTAATAAGCTGCAACAATTGAACCCTCATGATTTATAACAAAACGTAATTGTAATTAAGCTAATACTTTCAGCAAGTCTATCCATCAAGCTTACTATAATCAATTAAGCACTTAACATTATACTAGTATAAAGCTTTCCCATATGGAAGTCTAAAAGCATTGAAACTAGGTAATTAAATTGGTAATTGTGTTCAACTAAATAGAACACTAGGAAAAATTTTATGATGGAAAAAGCATAATCTGGTTAAAATCCCAACAAGAGGCTCTGGGAGAATGTATACCATCCTTTTTATTAGAAAAACGTCCAACATGCTGTGGTGAGTCATCACTGCCCCTACTGAAAAGTGGATAGAACTGGCCTTGAGTTCCAACATAAAATCTGTCTTTGCTTCACCAAGCCAATATACTCCCACATCCATTTCTTCTTCGCCTGTCCATTTATTTCCCAAATCTGGCCTAGACAATGAGCCATCAAAGAACCTCCTTTTAATGGACACCCAGCTCAAAAGTTGATGTTCAAAGATTACCTACAAATTTTGCAACCATTTTATTTGGGTTCTGACCTATGCTATGGCCATTTGGATCATTCACAATTACTTCCTATATACCACCTTTGACTATCAAGTGTGGACAATTACACATATGATCAACCAACTAGAGTTCCACTTTGAAATGGTCTTGAAGATATTAATACGTTAATAGCCCTTTCCAACTTAGTCTAAAATGAAGCACCGCTCTAGGAAGAACTCTCCCCTCCTATTCTTAACCCATCTTTATTTCTTTTTCCACATCTCTTGCTCTTAGAAAATCAGACGTAAGTTTATAAATATTGATTAATACCCTTTAAGTTATGACAATATGGTACTATAAAAGAACATAAACCTCCTTGTATATGCAAGATGTTTATAAATAAGTTTAAATGCTAATATAGACTAACGTTGCACTATATGTATATACATCTACAGATGCAATTGAAAAATAGATAAGAATGGCGTATGAAGTTAATAGCATTAGTAAATCTGGTGATAAGAATAATAACATGCTTTTAAGTTGATTGCAAAAGGGTCTGTCAAAAAAAGTTGTTTGTCTCATTATGATTTGTCACAATTCCAATATGACTGGACAATAATTGTGGGACATCTAGGGCGGATTGGGGAGAATTCGCCAAAAATAATATCAGTTATGATTATTTTTGTACCTTGAGATGGGGTGATATTGGGATATAACAGGTTATTATTAGATCGCCTCTATATAAGGTGATAAGGCAATAAGGTGATATCAACATTTGATGAATACAAAGTAAATCGCCTACAATTAAAGTGATAGAGGATTATAGAATAACAAGCCAAATTTGAGGAGAATCGGTGAATAGAATAGCCTAAGCTATGAGAGCAGTATCGCCTGAAGCCGCTGTATATAAGCAAGATGGGCAATTGAGAGAAGAAGGTTGTTATTAGTAGAAAGAGACTGTGATGGCAAAAGATTGCTGTATCTATTAAAATAAATAAAAGAGTCGATTGGGGCAATTGCTCCTATTTTAAAGTATATTTCTCAAGTGTGTCCAAAGGACCAACAATCCCCACATCATCTGTCTGTTGCTCAGTGGGTTTGACCTGTACAAACAATATGGCGGATCCTAATGATACCATCCAATTTTGTAACAGTGGTGCTCACTACAGGGGCCCATTGATCAACCACCAAACACTCTGGAACTCCAGTCACCAGCCATGCCTTACAAAGCCTGTGTTGCTGGGGAATCTTCATGGAACACTGCACCAGACTGGATATGAGGAGTATCAGGAAGTTGATATGACTGGATGATATGCTACCCATATTGGCGGAACACAGGGGAATCAAGATGAGTCTCAAGATTTACAAAAAGGGGATACACGAATTATAATCGAGCAAAATGAGAACATTTGGCGAATTGAGAGGAATCATATTGAGATTCAATACAAACAAGAGCAACTTGAAAGAGGAAGAAGAATACCATCTAGTACTAAAAAAAGAGGATGAAGAATAGAAGATACCAAGCTGAGGATGCATCCAGCTGCGGGGATCGAGGTATAAAGAGCCTGATGGAAGATTAAAAGGGATAGTCTTTTATGAGGAAAAAGAAGTGCAGAATGGTCTGCGAAATATCTGAAAATAAAGAAAGAAATAAGGGGCAATAGCTCTATATATTTTTTATTTAGTTTTATATAAGAATTGGAAATCCTCATATCATTTGATTGGGTTGCTCAGTGGCTATACCCTGTGCAAATCCAACTTGGTGACAACAGACCTAGACGCTGAGAAATTAACAGTGGTGCTCACTACAGGGGCCACTTAGCAACTATAACGGGGAAAATACAATAACAAATCCTCATTTGTTCCAACCTAACCTGATTGGGTTCTGAGCATGGCATGCTGAAGAAGCTCAGAGGACACCTAACTCAAAACCAACATTGTTTACTGTTACCAAACCAGGGGGATGATGAAATTATAATTACTGTGCAATTTGAGAATTGATCAGAGTTGATGACTAACCAACATGGACGCTCCACAAATGTGACTCCACAACAACTAAGAATTATTATGGAATGGTTGTTACATGGGTATCGCCTATATGAGGATGAGAGTGGGAAATATGCCGTGAGTCTGTTTTATAATCAACGTGATCAAGAAAATCGATATGTGCTGTACATGTTTTATTTGGACGCCACTACTATGGGTTAACTCGCCTCGTTGGTACTCACAGAATTGAGGAATACTTAGTCGCTTATGTGCAACCTTTGATTCGCCAGCTACTGCATGTTCTGGCTTGCCATAATATTGAAATTGGAGATATGTCACAGTTGCTCAAGCACAACAGCATGATACTCGCCTCCTGCTGGACCACCTTGATCATTTATGCTTGGAAATACAAGGGGCGCTGGCACAGATGGATCATTGCTTCAGGGATGTTTGCCATCAATTGGACCTTCTAGTACCACAGTTAAACTCAGAGTTACCTCGAGTAATAAGAGAACTACTGGAACAGCATGGCCTATCTGTAGAGTGGATTCAGGATGTGACAACCTTGGGAGATAGTACTGAGCGCTGTATGACAGAGCTAGCTGAATGGGCGGAAGCTCTTGAAGCTGTGATTGCTCAGCTCAAGGAAAGAATGACCCTGATGGAAATGCAATTGGTGGCCTAAGTCAGCTCTCTATTGACAGAATTAGATCAATTCCGTGGTTAATGGGATACCCAGAGAACATGTGATAACGCGCTTATTCTTAGGTCAACGTCCACTGAGTATCTCCAACTCATTTGTTGAGTTACATGACTAGAAGTCATTAGTCAGGTGGAATGCCAATGAGCCTCCACTCTCCCTATTGGTGAGACAAGTGAGAATGCGGACATGCAAGACCGCATTGATACCCTTTGATGGGCCAATGAGGAATTGGCGCAAGAATGATCTTTCCTTGTTAACCAAATAAACAACGCCAACCAGAAAGCAGAAAATGCAAGACAGCAACAAACCTGCCTGCAGAATAGAATTGAGGAAGTTCTTTCACAATTACAAACTATGGAACAAACACTGAATGAGTAAAAGGAGTTTCGCCAAGAATTGCAACAGCAATATAACATGCTTCAACAAGAATGGCAGGATGGACGGTGTAGATGTGCTTCAGTCAAAAAGGAACAGCTGATTAGTGAACAGTTCACAAGGCGTACCAGAGCTGGGGGAAACAGGGCAGCTAGTGGCGACTCAGGGGAAGGATGTTATGGATCAGCAAACAAGTATCCATTGGGAAGTACAACAGACCCCCCACATGATGACACTTTTTCTGATTCCACTTTGATGAGCTCAAGCTCATCCGGACAGTGGCATGATATCACACCAAATGATGGTTCCCATAGTCGCTCCAAATCCAGTTTGCCTGCCCCTTGCAGCTGATCCAGGAGCTGAGTGAATTTGTCTGTATTGAAAAATTACCTCCTTTCAGTCATAAAAAAACCTACATGGGTATTTTAAATGGTTCAAATTCGCTGTGGAAGGACCAATCAACAAAAAGCAAAGTTGCTGTCCGCTTTAAATGTGGAAAGCACTGACCAAATTGACCTGCTATCTTCCAAATAGCTTGGTGTCTTACGCTCAAGTAAAAGCGAAAGTTATCCAGCTGTTCGGAGGCGCTAACAAGATGTCTCAATGAAAGCCAAATTTATGACTATACAGTTTAATCAAAATGAGACCATGTCAGAATTCACCGAGTAGTTTTCAGCAGAAGCTCATGTTTTACTTGGGGCTAATATTTTAACCACTGAGGATGTAAATATTGCAATGATGGCGGTGGGTAAACCATACTGGGAACTATATAACGCTATGTCCCATGTGTTGAATGGGGATACTGTCCTCATTCGAATTGTGAACGCCTTATGTTGACTCTCTGCCATGAACGGTGCCCCCAATGTAGCCCAAAAAACCTACGTTGCCCCCGCTCCATCCTTTTTCCAAATATTGGGCGCAGCGATTGGGTTATCAGCTGCTGGAATTTAATTGTCGCTCATATGAGTCAGTAGACCCTTTCTGTCCCATGTGCGCTTCACCAGTTTGACGGCGACCATGGAGTCTTACTAGCAATTCTTAGCCTGGTCCTTCCAGCCCAAATTATATATGTGCACCTTTTTGAACACTTGCTTCCAGTGCGGACAAAGAGGGCATTATGCAAACAATTGCCCTAGCAAACCACAAGTGTATGCAAAGTGCCAACTATGAAAACTGAGCAGGGGAAAAGCTCGAGTGGAGTAAAGAAGGACACTCTACCTGTGCTAAGTTCAATTCACTTGTCCCTAATACCTGCCAAACAACTTTATGAGTAGAAATCAAACCTCAATCAGATGATTTTTTATACCAGCAGCTTTCGCTGGATACACCTGCTTCTTCTTGCAAGAGTAAGAGTTTACCCAATTGGGCTGAGTTCCGCCAAGACATGCAGAAACCATATGCGTGGCAGATACTGGAACAGACTGGCTCCAGCAATGCGGATTCTTCGCTCAACGTCGCTCCTTTAATAGGGGTTAACATAGCTATTCAGGTGGAAAAAGTGCTAGTGAGTATACTCAGGTTGGCAAGGGTATTTCATTATTTTTAAGGAACACAAGACCCTTGAACGTACAAGTAATAAACCCTGATGATTCTTCTTACTCAGAATGTACTTATCATGACATATTTGTTTAAAACACAAAAATCCGCGCGATCATAGACATGGGAGCACCTGTGAACATAGTCTCCACCCGGTTAGTGGCTAAACTTATATTGAAACTGGATGTGGACCATTGAGTAGTATACAGAATGGCAGGAATTCATAGCACTGTGTCATAAGAAGCATATAGCGCGTTGCCCCTACGATTCAGTTCAGTCCAGGTGTTTGCTCCAGCGGTGGTCTTACCAAATAACCACTATGATATGTTAATCGGCGTGGCTTTCATGAGGAAATTTGGCGTTGTGATAGATATGGCGGAAGAAACCCTTACTATGTTCAGCCAACAGATTCCAGTATGTTTTCCTCTGGTGGAATCCCAACGGATCCAGTCCACTCCAGTCAGGTCAATATAGCATACAGTGATGGAGTGATCCCTGTTCACTATCAGTAATTGAGTCAGTGGACCAAGATTTCACCCAAACAGATATATGAGTACAAAGGAATCCAGCTTCAAGCAACGCGCCCTTTAAACTTACCGTCTGGACACCAGGGCATAATAGGGACTGGGCTCGAGATTGAAGTTCATAAATGACTGTATGGAGAAATCCTGGCGCCTCATCAGCACTCATGGCTAGAACCACATATGGCTCCGGGGCTATTGTTTCCTAGGAATGGGGAGGTGAAGGTGTTGCTCGCGAACCTACATAAGGAGACAATAACAATTAGTTGGCACCAAGTGGTGGTTTACCTACACTTCGTCCCTATTGGGGAAGTTTGACATATTCATGACTTTGGCTCATGGGAAGATCTCAGACTACCAGCTCGTGCCTTTTTCGGTGTACTGACTGTAGTTCCATGAGAAGTGCTCACAGGACTATCAGCGGATCAGCAAGATAAGGCTATGGCCTTATTTGAAAAGTATCAGGATATTTTTGCAAAAAAATATGACTTGGGGTGCGCTCAAGGGGTGGTACATCAGATTGATTTGGGGGATCACCCTCCCATTTGTTCACATCCTATTTGAACATTATAGAGCAGCGGAAGAGGTTGTCTCCAATGAAGTGGATAAGCTTATTGAGCAATGGTTGCTAGAGCCATCAAAAAGCCCCTGGGCATTACCTGTGCTTATTGTAAAGAAAAAGGATGGCTCGAATCAGGTGGTTATTGACTATCATAAACTCAATAACATCATGAAGAAGGATTCTTACCCTCTTCCACGGATTGACAATGTGTTAGACCAATTGAGTGGGGCAAACTATTTTCTCTGCCATGGATCTGATCTTGGGGTACTGGCAGATTGAATTGCCACCAATGGAATGGGAGGAATGTGCGATCTCCATTTCAATAGGGTTGTTCCAGCCAACGCGCATGCCGCAAGGATTGTGTAACGCTCTGGCTATGTTCCAGCGTGCTATGGATACTAATTTAGGTGATTTAAAGCTGTCCTGCGTCTTAGTTTACCTTGACGACATCAATGTGTTTTTGCGAACATTCACAGAGCATCTGGCCCACTTATAGCAGGTGTCTCAGCACCTCGCTGCCACTAATATCAAAATTAAGCCCTGGAAGTGCCATTCCTTTATAGAGCAATTAAATACCTCAGTTTTGTTGTGGATTCAAATGGGCTTAAACCACAGCTGGCTAAAGTGAAAGTGATAGACAAGATGACTCAGCCAGAAAATAATTGGGACATTCAGGTGTTTCTAGGAATGGTTGAGTATTATCGATGGTTCATTCCCAATTTCAGTTGTATTGGGGCACCGCTTTTAGAGCTATTATATTTTACACTCCTTTCGATTGGATGAAGTAATGCCAGAACACTTTCAATGTATTGAATACCGCATTAGCAAGTGCACCCATATTGCAATACCCCAACTTCAATAAGCTATTCATAGTGCAAATGGACGCATCCTTAGCTGCTATTGGGGCAGTATTATCCCAGAAGGATGATGATGGTGTAAAACATCCTTTCGCCTTCTGTAGTCAGAGCTTGAATTGTCATGAACAAAACTACACTGTAACTGAGAAGGAGTGTTTAATTGTGATCTACACTTATAAACAATCTTGGGTATATTTGCATGGGGTAAGATTTCAAGTAGCAATGGATCACGCTTCCTTGCGCTGGCTACAGAATCTGCATGAACTGGAAGGATGGCTCGCACGATGGGCTCTGAAGCTGCAAGCATATTTTTTGAGATCTTACATTGACCTGGGGCAAAACATCAAAACGCAGATTTTCTGTCTCAATTGCCCACGGTCACTATCACAGCGGATCTGGCTGATATAATGAAAAAATGATGGTGAAAAAATTCCAGGATGAGCCGCCGCAAGTGATCAAGGTGTTATTCAACCTCAGGGAGGGTACCTTCGTGCAAGGGGGAGAATTATACAAGCAGATTGGAGACTTGACGCTAAATTTCCCAAGCCATCAAATAGATCCTCGATAATTATGGATGCTCATCAGGCTGTAGGCCATGGTGGTTTGAAAAAGATGCTGGAGTTTTTGTGACCCTGATGCTTCTGGGAAAGCATGCATTATGACATGTTGGAAACTATTAGCTGTTGCCATCAATGTCAAGTTGAAAAACCTTTCTGTAAGAAAACCACCTATCAATTAGTGAAACCTTAGTTTGCTTGGCACACCGTTTCCATTAATATAGTGGGCTCTCTGCCAACTAGTGCCAATCAAACAAGTATATAATTGTCGCCATCAATCATTTGACCTGATCGGTGGAGGCCAGGGCTATTAGTGACTTGGGCGCGGTCACCACTTCCAAGTTTATTATGGAATGTGTTATACAGTGGCATGGCTGTCCGCAGTTCATCTTGACGGACAATGAAACCAACTTTACTTCACATATCCTGCCAAAGTTAAACGAGTTGATGGCAATTCGCGGGGTTTTGACCACCCCCTATCATCCAGAATCAAATGGGATGGTGGAGCAAGTTAATGGAACCCTAGTAAACATACTCCGCAAATTGATAATGGACTGGCCCTCAGAATGGAGTGCTCTTCTACCTACCGCTGTGTTCGCTTATAATATAAGCTATCATTCTGCCACTGGTAAGAGTCCCTTTCAACTGATGTATGGATGACATCCAGCTCTGCCTGCCTTGCTATATTTGTGTGTAGAGGATACTGGTGGTGTTAATCCTCAGCAATATCTGAATCAACTCACGGATACATTGATCAAGTTGCAAACTGAAGCCTATTCCACCAGTTTGACTAAGAAAATTCGTGACCAGGCGGCTGACCAGAAGCGTCAAAAGTGGAATTCTGTTGTTCGCTGAAGGGGATTATGTGTTATTCCATGACCAGCATGGATTCAGATGAAAGAATAAGCTCTCTGACATTTTAGGGTCAGCCCATTTGAGATTATTGAGAAGACTGGTATGGATGTCTACACAATCAAGGAACCTGCTGGGGGTTGGATTATCAACTGAGTCCATGCTAAGTTCCTTAGAGCGTACAAGTAAGAGCCTATCATCCAGTCAAAGGGGGAGGTAATGTCAGGAAGTTGATATGACTGGATGATATGCTACCCATACCAGTAGATCACAAGGGAATCGAGATGAGTCTCAAGATTTATGAAAAGGGGATACACAAATTATAATCAAGCAAAATGAGAACATTTGGTGTATTGAGAGGAATCACTCCAAATTTTGATATGAACAATAGCAACTCGAATAAGGAAGAAGAATAGAAGATACCAAGCTGAGGATGCATCCAGCTGAGTAATCGAAGTATAAAGAGACTGATGGAAGATTAAAAAGGGGATAGTCTTTTACGAGGAAGAAGAAGCGCAGAACGATCTGTGAGTTATCTAAAAATAAAGAAAGAAATAAGGGGCAATAGCTCCATATATTTTTTATTTAGTTTTATATAAGAATTGGCAATCCTCATATCATCTGATTGGGTTGCATAGTGGCTATACCCTGTGCAAATCCAACTTGGCAACAACGGACCTAACCATTGAGAAATTAACAAGGAGCTCAAGCTTACTTTAGATGTGGTGCTCAAAAAACCAAGATGAACTCCTTCAAGAACGAGATGCTGTCATGCACCAGCTTGATAGCACGTTAAGCCAAATGCAAATCTTGGGACAACAAAACAAAGAACTCACCAACCTGTTGATTGATACCACCAAACAGCTGCAGTGCGCAGAGCAAAGATTGACCAATACTCTTCATCTCTTTCTGGGACAGGGATGACATCAAGAGGGGGCATCATATGAGGAAGAATCTGATGCTGGTCGGAGCTACTACACCCAGTATGGTAGTACCAGATACAAATATGAGTCAGAATGTCACTTCCCTCAAGTAATGGAGATACCGCTCATGGCAGAAGGACTTGCTACCCCTAAAGCAGCGGACATCCCAACTTCCATTGATCCAGCTTCTCATCAGGAAACTGATTTCAGATCTTGACCCATTCCTCAGTATGGAACAAAACCCTGTGAACGGGATGAGGAGGTTAGTATCAAAAATTACCTCCATTTGATCAAAATGGGAATATTCATGGTTTCTTTGAACGGTTTGAGTTTGCGGTGGAAGGCGCATCTGATAGACAGAAGGCTAAGTTGTTAATATCTGAATTGGACGTCATAAGTGCTGATCAGGTAACCTGTTACCTCCCAAGTAGCTCTGTCACCTATAAGGATGTGAAGGATGCTGTACTACGCCTGTTTGGAGGTACCTCAAAGATGTCGCAGCAGAAAGCAGAATTCTTAATGATCAGATTCCGCAGAAAAAAGACTCTCCTGGAGTTTGCTGATCAATTCACAATGGAAGCTTACGTGCTGATTGGGGCAGAGTACCTAGCAGAAGCCTACATGTGCATCTCCATGACCTCTGCAGTGAAGCCATATCGAGAGCTTCATAATGTCATTTTGCAGCTTCTGGATGATGACATACCTCTGCTCAAGATTGTACAGTTTTTGCATCACATATCCCCTAAATTTCCACCGCTGAATATGGAATGGAAGGCTACTGCCGCTACTGCACCCTCTTATTCAGGAGAATACTCTCATCTGACTCCAGCTCCATTTAATAATCCTCCATCTTTCTATAACTCTGCACCTCTTCCTCAGCTGAAATATACTCAACAATTTGATCAGCGTCAATGGGCTGGCCATGAAAACAGTCAGCAATCCAGCTATTGACCAGGATCTAGCTATGCCAAACATCAACAATCATCTTACTGACCTGGGGCTGGGTACACTGAATGACCCCAAACTTTCCAATCTGGACCCCCTTATGATAATCAAGGACGTGGCTCTTATGGGGTTAACTGCTATGAATGCGGCCGCCCTGGCCATTTGTAAAATTCTGCCATAACCGCCATGTGAACTACATACACCAAGATCAATACTATCATGGAAAAGATGGAGCGGAGTAGATATGGGACCCTCTACCTCTGCGATACCAACTCAAAACATCCTTGAATCAATAGTTGTATACTCTGTGGAAGTCCCTCAGTACAATGAAGGACTTTTATATCAGCAGCCAGTTGGAAGAGTAAACGTAGTGACATGAGCTCAAGCCAAGGAGGCAGTGGAAGAAGAGTCCCTAGAACAACTGAAGCCATATGCCTGTCAAATTCTTGATCAAGCTTCTTTGGACAAACTCGATTCTGCTGCAGATGAGCCAACTCTGAAAGGAGTAAATGTCACCCTTCTGGTAGATGACATTGTCAAAGAATACCCCCAAGTTAGTGAGGGGATAATGAGTTTTCTTGAAAAAGAGAGCCCATAAATGTTCACATACTAAACAGTCAATACTCTTCTTATTCTGAGTGTACATACTGTGATATTTTTGTAGCAAAAATAGGGTTTGCGCTATAACAGATACTGGAGCTCCAGTCAACATAGTTTACACTAGGTTGATGGCAAAGTTGACGTTAAAACCTGATGTTGACCATTAAATGGTGTACAGAACTTCTGGAGCAGTAAGCACCATCTCTGAGGGGGCTTTCAGTGCGCTACCTCTGCGCATTAGGTCCATTGTCATTGTAGCCCCAGTGATTGTGCTGCCAATTGAAAACTACGACCTATTAATTGAAACCGTTTTCCTGCACCATTTCAGGGCTGACATTTATATGATGGAGGAGACCCTCGCCATTTTGGGTCAGCGGATCCCAATTTACTTCATTACTAGCGGAGTACCAAAGGATCCAGTGCATATGAGCCATATCAACCTTGCCTATAGTGATGGGGTGATGCCTGTTCACTATCACCAACTAAAGTGCAAGACTTGGCCCCTTCCCCAGCAGATATATGAATATAAGGGGATACCTCTTAGAGCTGCAGGGCCCGTATCTATTCCTTTGGACATCAAGTCTTGGTGAACACCGAGTTAAAAGTGGAAGTGCCTATTGGGCTATATGGGGAAAGTCATTGGGCTCTATCATCAAACGCGGTTTGAGCTGCATGTGGCTCAAGGGATTATAATTCTGGGACATGTAGAGATTAAGGTTTTGTTAGCAAAACTCCAGAACGAACTAATGCAAATCTGTTGACACCAATTTGTAGCATATTTACATTCGATTCCAATATATGAGGTCCTTCAGGTTCATGATTTTGGGTTGTTGGACGAATTTGGTCTACCAGTCAAGGCACCAACTGGTGTACTAATGGTGGTACTGTGGAGTAATTTTGATAGGACTATTAGAAGAACAAAAAACCAAGCAATAGCTTTATTTAAGAAGTATAAGGGGATTTTCGCTGTTGACAATCATTATTTAGGGTGTGCTTGGAGGTGGTCTATTGAATAGACACAGGAGATCATCCCCCTATAAGGTCTTGGCTGATCTGCTGATCAAGGGCAGTGGAAGACGTTGTTACTAAAGAAATTGACAAGTTGCTAGAGCAAGGGATGTTCAAACCTAAAAGCCCGTGGGCTTCGCCTGTTCTAATTGTAAAAAAGAAGGATGACACCAACTGCGTAGTATAAGACTACCAGAAGCTCAACAGTATTACAAAAAAGGACTTGTACCCTTTTCCATATATTGACGATGCTTTGGATTAATTAGGGGGAGCCCGTTACTTTTCAACAATGGACTTGATATCAGGTTACTGGCAAATTGAGTTACCTGCGGTGGAACAGGAAAAATGTACTGTAATCACCTCCAAAGGCATTTTTTACTGACGCAGATGCCTCAAGGGCTATGCAACGCCCCAGCTACATTTCAGCGAGCCATGGATACTATTATTAGTGACCTGAAACTGCATGCGTCCTTGTATACTTTGACAATATTAACGTTTTCTCTCAAACCTTTTTGGAGCATCTTGACCACATAGAAGCAGTATTCCGTCAGCTGGCTGAGGCGAACATAAAAATTAAATCTCAAAAATGTAATTTCTTCAAAAATCAACTGGAATACCTGGGGTTCATGGTAGACTCTAAAGGGATGAAACCACAGCTGTCTAAGGTGGAGGCCATCAGCAAAATGACCACCCCGATAGTAAATGTGGCATACAGGTATTATTGGGAATAGTCAGTTACTACCGGCGCTTTATCCCTAATTTTAGCCGTATTGGGGGGCCGCTATTCAAGTTGTTAAAAAAGGACGTTGCGTTTGAATGGACAGAACGTTGTCAATCCATTTTTGATACACTTCATATGGCGTTGATCAGCGCACTGGTGTTATGCTATCCAAACTTTGATTGAGAATTTATTGTTCAGATGGATGCATCCCTTTCCACAGTTGGGGCAGTACTTTCTCAGAAAGATGATGAGGGAGAGGAACATCCTGTAGCATACTGTAGTCAAAGTCTAAACTGTCTTGAGCGTAATTATACTGTGACTGAGTGGATGTGCTTAGCAGTGATCTATATATAAGCAATTTTAGAGTCTATCTGCATGGGGTAAAGTTTAAAGTTGTAACAGATCACGCATCATTACGCTGGTTGCAGAACCTAAAAGAACCTGAAGGTCATTTGGCTCGATGGGCTCTTTTTGTTGCAGGATTATGACTTTAAGATACTCCATTGGCCAGGAGTAAAGCATCGTAATGCTGACTGTTTATCTTGATTACTGACTGTTGCGGTGATGGCGGACCTCAGCGACATAATGTACAATAAGATGCTCAGCGGAAAATATGACAATGAACCACCACAAGTGTTCAAAGTGTTAAATGAGATGCAAACAAATGCCTTCCAACGGAATGAGTAACTGTAGAAGTGGATTGGCGATTCTATGGTGAATTTTCTGTGATTTTCAGCATGACAGGGAATCATTATGAGCTCACAGGGCAGTCAACATGGTGGGGTGCGCAAGACAATGAAGTTGTTGCGCCCCAAGTACTATTGGGAAAGCATGAGCTTTGATGTGCTCGAAACTATTTCCTGTAGCTATAAGTGCCAAGTGGAGAAGCCATTCCACCGCAAGACTTCATACCAGGTAGTGAAACCACATTTAGCTTAGCACACGGTTTCCATAGATGTTGTTAGTCCCTTGCCCACAGGAGCTAACCAGTGTAAGTAAATTATTGTGGCTATCAACCACTTGACCCAGTGGGTCAAACTGAGAGCAATACAAGATTTGGGGGCAGTTACAGTGGCCAAGTTCATGATGAAATGCATTATTCAGAAACATGGATGCCCTCAGTTCATTCTTACTGATAATGAA
Organism: Massospora cicadina; assembly: GCA_022478985.1. Classification (NCBI taxonomy): domain Eukaryota; kingdom Fungi; phylum Entomophthoromycota; class Entomophthoromycetes; order Entomophthorales; family Entomophthoraceae; genus Massospora; species Massospora cicadina. Next base: position 1,223 of record JAKSZP010006124.1, on the reverse strand, counting down.
ACCAACTTAACCTCTCACATCCTCCCCAAACAGAATGAGCTTATGGGAATCTGCGGGGTTCTGATGACCCCATACCACCCTGAATTTAATAGAATGGTCAAATGGGTGAATGGGACTCTGGTGAACATACTGCAAAAATTAATAATGGATTGACCTCTTGATTAGAGCTCTCTCCTTTCCACTGCCATGTTCACCTATAACATTAGTTACCATTCCGCCATGGGGAAGAGTCCCTTCCAACTACTATATGGCTGACACCCAGCCCTTCTGGCGTTACTTTATTCATGTGTAGAAAACACTGGTGGAATGGAACCCCACCGCTATTTGACAAAACTATGAACATTCTGATCAAACTTCAAACCAAAGCATATTTATTCAGCTTATCCAAGAAGATCAGGAATCAGGCCACCAATCAGGTACATCGTAGTGGGCTGGCACCATTCAAGGAAGGTGATATGGTTCTCTTACATGACTAACATGGATTTGGGTGGAAACACAAGCTGGCCAGTATTTGGATTGGTCCTTTCAAAGTTGTAGAGAAAACTAGAATTGATGCTTATAACATCAAGGATTCTGCAAGTGGTTATATCATTAACCAAGTACACGCGAAGTTCCTCCAACCATACAAAAAATAGGAGCCTTATTGTCCAATCAAGGAGGGATTAATATCGTGATTCCAATATGACTGCATGATAATCGTGGGACAGCTAGGGCGGATTGAGAAGAATACGCCAAAAATGATATCAGTTACAACTATTCAAGTACCTCAAGATGAGGCAATATTGGAATTGTTGGGAAGTTGATATGACTGGACAATACACTACCCATATTGTTGGATCGGAAGAGGATTGAGACAAGTCTCAAGATTTACAAAAAAGGGATACACAAATTATATTTGAGCAAAATGAGGACATTCGGCGAAATGAGAGAAATTTATGCCGAGATCTGATATGAATGAGAGTAATTTGAAAAGGAAAGAAGAATAGAAGATTACTAAGCTGAGGATGCATCCAGCTGGGGAACCGAGGTATAAAGGGTCTGGTGGAAGATTAAATGGGATAGTTTTTTTATGAGGGATAAGAGCGCGCAGATAAGTCTGTGATTTATATTAAAATAAAGGAAAATAAGGGGCGATAGCTCCATAAAATTTTTTGTTGAGTTTATTGATAAGTCAGAGATCCTCATATTGTCCGATTTGGGTGCTCAGTGGCTCATACCCTGTG
>JAKSZP010006123.1:0-24709 GCA_022478985.1 Massospora cicadina | reverse complement strand
TGGTTGCAATCGCCATGTGGACCATCCACACGATTGTCTTAGATGCCATTGCAGGCTCCACCCCCACCCTCCCAGAAACTGTCCACAGATTCTGGTCTCATTTGGTGGACCACTTACAAGCGTGGATGTTTGGATACCTCCCACTGCGTCGCCAACAGCTGGTCTCCTCCTGGTTCCCAGTCTGGTTCATCAAATCAGACTCCTTCCTCCACACGTGCTCAATAGTGGCTACGGCCCCTTCACACGTTCCCTCCCCCTCCTCATAAGTGGCGTTCCCGCTGGCAACAAGAGATAGCATCGCTTCTCTAAGGTGCCTCCCCAGGTACTAAGTTTATCTGTCCTGAGTCATATTTGGAAGTGTCCGTCCCATGGTCGGCCTTCCCCGCAATAAATTTAAATTTAAATATCCACAGAGAGGGCAGCATTCACCCCTTTTAAGAGAGGCGCATCAGAGGATGGATCTGACTCCGCTGTAGAAATTTGGTTAAACATTTGACAGGAATAAGTCTTTGGTTGCTCCTGGGGTCCATATTTTGCCATGTTATTTTTTCACTCAGGTCAATACATTTACCCTTCCAACAGGCTGCTGATATAGGAATGCGTCGTCATATCGAGAGATTTCTGCTGCATGTACATAGATAGGTTCAGGTAAGAAGTTTGAGGTTGTAATAGCAGAGGTAAAGAGTTTCATCTCTACTCCACCCTTCCTTTTCCCTGATAGTACTGATCCCGCTGTATGTGATGGACCAGACAGGTGATTAAACCTCGTTCCATGTGCCCTGGTTGACTTCATTCATAAGAATTGAACTCATGGGGCTGCGTCTATGATTGTTGAAAGATGGCCCACGCCAAAAGTTGGACTGAGGTTGATTGGCATTAACAGGTCCAACCCAATAGGTGAACTGCTTGGCAAAGCGGTCGAGGATGAGGCGCATAGTGATAATAAGGCTGGTGATTACTAAGCAAACTCTGAGAAAGGCAGGGCAATTTCTAAGAATAAGAAAGTTTGTCAAGGGATGTGGTATGTTTTTTTAGCACTAGTGGTGCCTAACCCAATAAGGGGGAGCCGCCACGCATCTTTATTTGCAAATGGCCCAACAAAGGGATTATTAGCAATAAAAAATCCCAATATGGCACCTCAGGTAACAACCTAGGAAGCCATATCATAAGGTTGAAATCTTTGGGGAAACTTTTCTCTGGTGCCTGCTTTAGCTGGTGAACCATGGCGGACAGCATTGGGGTGGGAGCATCAGCAACTTGGGGCATAAGGAGTTATAGGTATGGGTTTTCTTCGTTTATGAGGCCAGTGGTGTCCAGCACCTCAACATATTAAGAAAGTTGATGCTCAGCGAAAGTGATGAGAGCAGCACACAAGTGAACAACTTGATTCGCTGGCAAGTTTCATGATATTTAGGGCTAAAAAGAGAAGTTTTGCCACATTGATCTAAGTGTGACTCGCTCCAAAAGCAAGCTCCACAATTTCATATTTTGCATCCTCATCAAAAATCATGGGGAAATTGGGATGGGAATACCCTCAACAAGGGTTTACATCGCCTTATGGAGATGCTAGCAGAGAAGGGTGTTGGATGAAGCAGCTGCTTCTTCTACCGCCATTTTGTTTATATCTTTTAACTGGGAAAAACATTTTTAGAGTGAAAATGGCGGGGATGCAAATTATGAGAGTATACAAAAAGACCTCCAAAGCAAAATCTAGCTTGACATTAAATGACAGGTCAATATCATCAATCCATTTGAGGCACTCAAATGGATTAAGCTCGGGAAACGCTGGGCCTTCCACTGGAATTGGAGTGGTGGCTGCAGTTGATTGGTTATGGAAAGTTGACCATGGCAGCTCAGCTGAAACTAAGTCAGACATCAACTCAGGATTCATTAATCTAGTTGAATTATTTTTAGAATTTTTAAATTTGTTTTTAGATTAGGTGCTTCTTTGGGAGATGCACCCAATTTCTCTGAGGCTGGGGGTAGGAGGATTAAGCCTCATTTAAAGAATTGTGACGAAGTGGCTGCCAACTTAACGCTGGAAGAAGGAATGGCGGAAGCAGCAGAGGTGGAAGCTATGGGGCTCTTGCGCTTTAAATGATTGAGTTTGAATCACATGGGGCAAATGGCGCAGCCATTTTCAACATATGCCCAGAATGGCTAATCAGGGGCAGATCTGGTCATGGTGCAAGGGGGAATCAAAAGGTGGGAATTGCAATGAAATGGGTGGATTGTTGCAAAGTCACAAGGCCATGACAACCGATCTTCCCTATTGGGAACCACAAACTGCAGCACAGGTCTGCACTGTAAAATGCCAAACCCTCCGTGAGCTCATGGCAGAGAAGTTTGGGGGAAATATGGGTTGGCAACTCAGCAAACTGGACCACCAAAGTGGCCTCATATGGGAGATGGGTTCAAACAGTAGGAATTTGAATTTTTTATAAATGATTTGCAGCTTGGCTGCTGCCACTGCATTGTCTTCTGAATGGAAGCTGAGATAAAAATACCCCTTAAAGGGGTGGAAGTCAATAAATCCAGCAGGTTTAAAAACTATTGTAGCTATCTCAATGGTAGCCGCACTTGTATATGGGAAAAGATTACCATATTTGAATTTGGAGGCTGAACTGCAAATTTCTCCATGGGAGCACCAAAGGGCTCTGGAGCACCTCCTAGGAGCTTGTGAGGTGGTAGGCCAAGTCCTGAAGGGGACATAACGCATGGTAGCATTGGGAGGGCTAACAGAGCCAGCCTGAGCACACTTTAGTGGAGGCCAAAAGATGACAGATGGCAGCGCAACACCACCCCAAGATGGGGCAGCAGGCGTCAATTGCATCAACCTTGGTAAGTTTTGGCTTGATTGAGCTGTCGTTTTTTGTATTTTTTTTGAAAAATCCAAATTTGGCTTTGATTTAGTTTATCGAAGCAAAAGAAAGATCTTGGATGTGGTATGTTTACACTCTGTATTGGGCAGAGAAAAGATAGTGTTAGATGGTGCAAAATGCAAACAATATCAAGCAAGGACATGTTGTCATCTAAAAATGGAGCCATACCATTGTACAGCACATATAATGGCTTCACCGTGGATGTCATTGCAATGCACTCGTCTGATTCAGATAAAGTCCCTGTCCCAGTTAACACATGATCTTCCCTCATAATTGATCATCAAACGCAGTAAAGGTCTCATTATGCTGAAACCCAATGGTCAAGAAGTCTGCCTTCCACTGCGACATCATTGCAGTACCCCCAAACAATTAAAGCACCTTATACTTCAATTCCTGGTATTTAACAGAACTGTTTGGAAGGTAGCAAGTAGCTTGGTCAGCACTTATGACATCTAAGGTGATTATGAACAATTTTGATTTCCTTTTATCTGAAGCTCCTTCTGTTACAAACTCAAATAACTTAAAGAACCCATGATAATTCTATCACAATTTGATGGAGGCAGCTTATCACTACAAGCCTCCTAAAGAAGCTTTTCCTGCATTTTGAGCATGGCGTCCAAGGCAAGTTTGAGTTCCGCATATCAACAGGTGCAGCTTGGCGTGAAGGTCCTCTGTCAAAGCAAGCTTGATACGCCATAATTGACAACTAAAGATTTTTTTTAGTGGTTGATCAATGTGCCACCTGTAGTGAGCACCACAAATTCGTATTCAGTATATAGCAAGGATACGCTGAGGGTTTTGTGCAGGGCTACACCCACTGAGCAATAGGACCAGCAATATGAAGATTGTCATATTCAAAAAATGCAATAAAATTTCTTTAAATTTGGAACAATTGCCCATTGACACTTCTTTATTTTATCTAATACTTTCAGCGGATCCTTCCTGGTCCGCTCACTCTCTTCTTACTAACAACAACCTCCTCTCTTCAATTTTCTCATCTCACTTATATCTCAGTGACTTCAGATGATACCATTTCCTTGGCTTTGTAATTTGTTCCACCGTATCTCATTGGTTCTGGCAGAATTCATCAATTATTAAATCTATGATTGCCTAGTTTAAGGCAATTTATCAATATTCATTATGCATTGATATTTCCTAACTGCCTAATCACTATATCTTTGTCAGAATTCCTCCTATACTATGAGATCAACTTTACTCATCACTCAATACTTATCAGACAAGACCCTCCAGGCTTCAAGCTAAGAATGTTTTGGGAAAAATTATCTAAAAAGGGGAAATGTTGGACATTTACAAGTCCCCAATAATAACATAATTTATTTAACTATAAATGACAATTTCATTGCCAAAAGTCCCTGGCTGATATCTGGCAGAACCTCGAAAATTGAGTGTCATGATTTCAAATACTTTATGGGCAACTTTGTCAATATCCAGCAGTTGGATTACTCCAACCACAAAGTGGACCATGGGGTGCCCATCGGATGGTACACCCCCAGACATGACCAAATCCATTCAAACACCTACGTGGGGACAACCCCCTTTTATAGGTATGGTGGGGGTCCCCAAGATGAAATAATTTTATCAAATGAGGATTAGCAAAACTTTTATCAAATCTTACCCCATGGGTATGTCTTAGCCAAACATAATTTCCCATCCATTGTTAACTTAAGTGAATCGAGTTTTCCAAGCTTCAATAGGCTAAAATAACATTTTACCTAATTTGGAATTCTCCAAGATATCTAAATGTTGATCCTTGACGCTTATAATACTATTATTGATTTATTATATATATTTTCTCTCTTACCCCCATGTGGTGCCTAATAAAAACTATAAAGTTAAGATTTTTTGTATTTATTAGGTTTCTATTATTTTCCTATCACTGGTTTGATAAAGATCCTGAATTTTATTGTTGGATTAAAGTCAGAGATCATTAGAGAGCCTTTTTCTAAGCCAAAATCCAACAATACTTGATAATACTCATTTAGGCCTAACCATGACAGTTAACCAATGATCCACCGATGATTATTTTGGCTTATCATCCAGTCATATAGAGTTCTCAACGCATATGATGAGCAATCCAGTGAGGAAAGCCAGGCATGTGGCTTTATAACACCTGGTGATTGGGCATAAAAACTTGGTGATCCACTAAAGATTAGATAAAATCTGAATGGTATTCAACATCAAACTCTTTTAGTGGGGGCACTCATTGCTAAGAAATTTTAAGAATAAGGACTGAGTGTACTACCCATACATAATAATGGTAGAGTAGGCCCACAGCTAGATCATGGATAATTAAAGGGTTGATGCAAAACAGGTCTTGTGACAGGTGCAGCTCCTATAATAAATCAACACCTGAAAAGAGGTACTTATTGTGGACCAGTACTTACAGAAAATAGTGCACTCAAAATAGTGGTAGCCAATATCTGCTTCCTATTCAGCGCAGATGGGGCAGTCCTTGTGTGGGTAGTTTGGCTCACCATGATTAATGAATTTAGATGATTGGTGTAGGATATGCCGGATGACTGATATTTCTTCATTGTAACTAGTCAGGAAATAAGATCTGAAACTAACACCTTAAGTGGGTAATTAGTATTGTGGCTCTTGGCTGCCCAGTCATAGAGGATTCAGGGTCAAACATGTTGATTGCGCCCAGATTTTGGGAGCAGTCTGCCATATTCGCCTGAGGTTAACTTGAAATGAACTTTAATGGCCTTACTTGAAAATTTGTGGCAAGTTGATTATGTTCCTCCTAGATAGCTGCTGAATTCATTGCAGGATTAAGGGGATTGAAATCCTCACAAATCTGGTCAGCATCACATGAAAAAACTTTGAACAACTAAAACCTAGCCTCACAGCCCGATTGCACAGCTTCCAGTAGTAAGGAGCTAACTGTTTGGGCAGATAGTCTGTGTTGAGACGCAATCTATGCATGCAAGGAGTGAGAGGAGACGGGCTCCTTAAGGCCTTGGGCGCATGTCTAGTTAACGTTTCACGCAAGGTTAGAGCAGCGCATGTGCATCTGAACCATTCTGAGGAAAGAATTGGACCATATCCTCCAGGAATGGGGCTTAAAATCAAGCAGGCTCATTCTCCCTTCGCGCTTTGATCTGAGAAGGGTGTTGAATGAGATCATCGCTGCTTTCACATTGAACCAAAGGAAAGTGCAAAGTAAAGTCTTAGTTTTCTCATCCAAGTTTGGGCTCATTGGCAGCATGTGGGTAACGTACCAGAGTTTGGAGAAGACTAAGATGTTGAAAGCCAGCTTTTTTCCCTTAGTATTGAATCGTGCATGTTTCCAGCAGGCCATATGGGCTGACAGACTTAACAAGACCTCCTGCTCAGTTTTGAGTACCACCAGACCCTTATCATTGAATAATATTCTAAATTAGCAGATTGTCTGGTCGTTCTGGATTGGCGCTATATTGGATGGTGAGCTGAAATTGGTACCCCAATCCTCATTATGGTGGTTTTTTTCTGGTTACTATCTGCGTTCAACACTGATTGGTATAGGCTCAGAAGCTCCTTAGTGCCCTGAAGGTCAGTTAAAGATCTAATCCCAACTATGGTGTCATCAGCAAAGTTTTCATTTCCAGTGGCCACTAGTGGGGTAGACAAGGTCCTAAAGTTTCTTTTCTGCTTCTTCCAGGAGGATGTTGGCTGCATAGTCGAATAGAATTGGCAACATAGGATTGCCTTGTCAGAGAACCTGGCCAATTGGTATACCATAGGTAATGCTGTTAGCAATAATCACCTTGATTGTCAGCCCAAATGCAGCGTTGAGATCCAGGAGTGAAAACGTTGAGATACCTACCGCCTTCAACGCCGCATGCAAGAAGGGCTACGCTACCCAATTGTAGGCTTTCTCCATGTCAAGAAAAATAAGATAGTCATGTTTGTATCCTTGCATATCCTGTAGCATGTTCTGGATGGTCCCAATACCGACCCAGATTAGGTGCCCCCTGATGAACCCATGCTGGACCAGATGGTACGTGAGGCGTTTGCAATAAACCTATTCAATAAAATTTGCATTAGAAGCTTGTAGTCAGCGCTGGACAAGGCAATTGGGAACCACTTTTGAAGTTGACGTTGGAGCCCCTTCTTGTACAGAATTACAATCTGGGTATCATGGCCACAAGAATCTGACGTTTAGTTTGCAGGTTTGAGTTGAAAAAGTTGGCGAGCTCCTTTGCTATGCAGTTTTAAAAGTGCTGTGTTGAGTTATTGACTAGATCTAATTGTCAGATATTTGATAGAGACATAATAATGTTAACATGTTTAATTTATTATGGATCATATTGGATATCAGTGATTATGGATCAGGAATATCATAAGCATATGCAAAGCTTAAGATCCATGGCCTAGGATTCCACTTTGTAATTGACTATGATGACGTGGGCTTGGAGGCTTTGTTGGTTTGCTTGGACTTAAAATGATAGTCAACTGGATGACTAAGGAATATGAGCTTTTTGGTCTATGTCAAAATTAGTTTTGATGTCAATTGAGTTTTTGACAAATTAATTACTAATTAGTGGTACAAATCTCCTTGGTATGTGCTGCCAATTGCTTGAGAAGAGCATCAGTTCAGCTATTTGCAGACGCGTTAGAAATGCTGTCTTGAGAGTATTTCTGAGTTTGAGACTGACTCTGAGGCGTTTGAGATAACCTGAGTCAAATCGATTGTAGACCCTCAAACGAACTCATTACTTTCTCTGGCCAAGAGCCATTTAAAATGAGGCGTCATGGGTGAGATATGGTGAACATTAAACCCTATAAATTATAACAAGTTGATACTAATAAACTATCATCAACTATTTCCACAGGTTCATAGTTTAATATATAAGTTTTTTTGTATTTAATACTTTATGTTGTAACAAGTCGAGAATTTACTTGGGATCAGAAGGCTCAGGGCAGCGTGCCATCATCTAAGTAATGACAGAAGAATATAGCTTTAAGTGTAATTACTAAAGAGTTATATTTTAACTATAGTCACCGTCTGTATATTGTCTCCATACAATAGACATTTAAAACTCCACCTTGCAGCAGGAGAACCAGCCCTCCTAAGTAGGCCCAAAATTCTATAAGTGGCACTCATGGCTGAGAACGTAGATGATGACCACACCGTCATGGGATCAATCCCAATTAATTATTTAGAACCATTACCAAGCCTAATGGAATACTGAAATGACTGTGGCCCAGATTAATTGGAATGATGTACCTATTATTACCTACTCTGACGAACCCATTTCACCTGAAGAGCTGGAACGTCTTGAACATCAGTTGTTAAGAGGGTATCAAATGGGACAAGGGCCTGCGGACAGTAGTAGTAATCCTTTTTATTGCCAATGACAGCAAGATGTGTTGTGGATGAGATATCTAGCTCATCATCAAGTGAGCATAGCTAAAATACAAAATAATTTAGTTTGGATAGAGAATATTGCTCAATAGTTAATTGAAACTGTATACCCCACCTCCAGAAATTCTCAGATGACAATTGCCTGCCATCACGCAGCCTTTACCAAGTTGGTAAACTTCTCACACAACTCCAGCCAGGTGGCCCAAATTTTGAATGAGCGATTAGAAGCCAAATTCACTGAGGTCCGTTCTAATTTGAAGCAAACTATAATCTAGCTACAAGGACTAATGACTGGGTAGCAGAATTATCACATGCGCTAAATGACAGATTGCATCCCATCTTTGACAATCTCTTATAGGAAAGAGGAATTACCAAAACTTGAGTTAGCAATATCACTCAGACTTCCATTAATGTTTTAAAGTTCATGAGGCTTAATCATGAAGCCCTAGAGGTGCAACTAAACCATAACAATGAATTTCGTGATCAGCATCAATGACTGTGCGCCCAATTTTGCAGATGAAGGATGAATACAAAAAATCAACTACTGGCTCATAAAATTTGAAGGCTAATGGGTGGAAAATAAAAAAATTCAAGGCTCTATTAATCATCTTAATTGACAGATCAGTAATTTTAATGAGGATGTTACTGATATTAATGAGTCAAAAATATTCTTTAGGGAGAAGTGGAATAGTGTAAGAAGACAATTAAGGAAAAGGACCAAGTGGTTTCAACCTTACAACTACAAACTATATCTTAAATGAGGAAATTGCGAAACTAAAGTTAAAAATTAAAATCATGTCAATTAGGAAAATGTAATCAACAATTAAATCTGAGCTTTGGATGATGGGCATTACCAGTATTCCATGAGCCATTTAACTAAAAACGCTTTTGAATATTATGAGGATGAAGCTATGGAAGTAGCTACTGAAATGAATGCTGTGCCATGTTTACAAATGCCTAGCAATATGGTTGCTTTGGCCATTCCAACACCTTAAACCATGACGCAGTGCCTCAGCGCCCTAGTACGCCTGGCTCAAGCCAACAAAGAAGTAATCATGATAACCATGGACAGGAAAGAAATAATTAAAAATCAGCAAACTTGCCTGCTTTTGACAAGAATGGAGGTATAACCACATTTTTCAAATGCCATGAATTGGCCATGTATGTGACCAGCGACCATAACAAAGCAGACACTATGATCAACTGCTTGGATGAGTGGAGAATTGAGTTAATCATGACCCAAATTAATGAAAACTCAACTTACGCTGAAGTCAAAGAGGCTGTGCTTCATGAATTTGGAGGTCCAGAACGAATGTCAACCAGAAAACATAAAATTATGAACATTTGCTTTAAGAAAAATGAAGCAATTGACAAATTTGTGGATTGATTCTATTGTGAAGCGCAAGTTCTCATAGGTGCAAAGGCTATGGTCGATTTTGACACTAAGATTGTGCTGGAACATGCAGTACAGCTTTGTAATGACTGCAATCGCACATGAATTTCCATAAGGTTATGAATTATGAGATTCATGTGTGTCAATAGTTATAATTCTTTATTCCAAGTAGGATTTTCCTATTTGGGTTGATAATAGAATAAATTTAAATAAATTGGTTCATTGGATCGGTTGTTCATTATGAGGTTCCCTTCCATTTCTCCGCTGAGTTGCCTGGTTGCCATCAATTCTGGAGGCTTTTGCGCCCCTCATTACACCCAATTCATTTAGCCCATTTTGGAAGTATTTTAAAGCAAGTTCAAGCCCCAATGGGCCCTCACTTTGAAATTCTATTCCAACAAAGAGTTCACTTTTCTAATTAAGGCTGCTATTTGCTAATTCGTTTTATTTAATTAAATTTATTTTAAGTCGAGTTGGTGGCCAGCAGATGGCGGTGCTCCAGGGAAAGGGGGTGGATGCGCCAGGCTCCTTGTTGAGGTCTTTCCCAGGTTAGTTTGGAGCCAGAGTGGCCCGAGGTGACAGAGGCCAGTTGGCTGCACCTCAGCCTGTTGACCCCATGAGTGAATAGAATTTTTGGGAGGCACCTCTGCCTGGAGGTCTAAGGTGACAGAGGCCATTGCACCACACCTTGGAACGGTGTGCCCGGCAAGGCCCTCCATTTGGGCAGGACCAATTGGAGTTGGTACAGCCACATATGAGGGTGAGTGGTGTAGGGCCGGTAATGGACTGGGCCTTAGGAGCCCAGTATCGACATGTCCAATGAAAAGGTACATTCTTACCCATGAGGGGATGAAGTGGAGCGGCTGGCTATAAAGGGGCTGAGGAAAGTTTCTTTAGGAAAATAATGGTGCCCAAGAAACTTCTTAGTTGTTTCTGGGTTGTTAGAGTTAGCCATTTGCAGATGGAATCCAACTTGTTGGGAGGAATCACATACTTATATTTTAGGACCAGGTTCCCAAGAAAGGTAACTTCCTCCTTATAAAAACTCGCATTTTGACAGCTTGACAAACAGGCCCAGCTTGTGAAAAGCAGTCACGACTGCTTACAAAGATTTTGCATGCTGTTCAGGAGTTGGGTAATGAACCAGGATGTCATCAATATATGTGACTGTGCATGTAAACTGGAGGTCGCCCAGCACACTATTGATCATTCTTTGAAATGTGGCTGGCGCATTCTTCCTTCAAAGGGCATTATGTGGAATTGAAATATACCTTGCTTTGTTTGAATCATGGTAAGCCATTATTGAACTTCCATTACCCATAGTTGGTTGAAGAAATTTACTAAATCAAGCTTGGAGAACACATGAGACTTAGTGATTGCTTAACTGATAGTTTTCTCTAGGGTAAATGGTAGGGATCACTCACTGTGATTAAATTTAGGTGTCCATAATCCATTTAGGGATGGAGGGAACCGTTGGACTTTTTGGCAAAAATGATGGGAGAGGCAGATGGTGACCTCTTTAAACAACCACCCTTTCTTAAGCATATCATCTAACCAGGTGTTAAGAGCAGCCTCCTCCTCCACTGTGAGTGGATACAAGGGGAAGTTGATGTTCATCAACTGTACTGTTGTTTGGAATCCTAAGTAGAATTTAGTGTGAGAAAAAATGGTCCTCCTTCTTAGAATTAAAGATACTTCAATAGTGCATCAATTCTTTGGGAAAATCAGACGGATGGCCCGCAGGGGAAATGAGGGAAGTGATGGAGCTGTGGCTTGAGTTTTCTTAAGGGTATTTACCAAGAAAAAAATCTCCATCCATTTGATAATTTACAAATGACAACATAATTGATTCCAAGTGAATCCTAACATGTTGCCAGTGCCACCATCTAAACCCCAAGATAACTGGAAACACCAAGTTTGGCATTGCTGAGAACTGATCGCAAAAGCTAATCTGATGTACAGAGAAAGGAACCAGATGACGAACTATATATGAGGTCTGACAGGCTGAAGAAGCAATCACCACTGAAGGACCTTGGTCCAGGTCAAGCTCCAATTGTTGGGCTAGCTCAACACTCATTTAATACCTGCAGCTCCGGCATTCACCAAAGCCTCAAAGAAGATGTGGCGGGACCAATACCAATTTTCATGCTCAATAAAAAGTAGGCGAAATTCTCTTTATTGGCAGCTTCAGATGGATTTGTAAATACAGAAGAAATGGTATTAGGATTGGGAAAACCATTAGGTTCATAGAAGGAGTAAGCCCTTTGCAAGTCTGATTGTCAGAACATATTGACATGGGCACAATGGCCGCAGCAACTATGGGATGTGGTTAAGACAAATTTGAGAAGTACTAGGCTATCATGACCAGAATAAAATTTCTTCACAATCTGGTTCAGCTGAGAAAAAAGGAGCATTACTATGCAAATATTAATGAGAAAGGTGGAAATGGTTAGAAATGATGGTTGGTCGATTATGTCAGGCAAACAGCAAGTTAGTTTTAGACTGGATTGCCATTTTAAGTGTTGAAATAGCCAAACGGCAACCCTGAATGCCAGTGGCACTACTTCTGGAACGATGGTTATGGAACCAGGAAGGTATTTCGTCATTGAGTGACCTTGAGCCATAATCATATTTAAAACCTAGCAAAGTATCAGGTGAACATTTTCATGAACCCCAGGAGTTGTTGAAATATAGGTGGAAAGGGCGGTTTGGTCTTAAGCATAAGAACTTGAATCTGGAAAAGGGGTTTTTATTAAAGAATAAATAAAGAAAATTGACCAACAATTTTCTCAGTGCAATGCAACTGATTAATAGTGTTCTATTGGTAATGGGTAAAAGCAGGGATTGGTCCCTGAAATTCAACCTAAACTGGCGAATTTTTGGGGGAGGGCAGATAATTTCAATTGGAACTGACATTGAAGGATTTGGCAGCAGGCGAGTCACTATTAATTTTCCCACAAACGCCTGATTCAATGCTCAACTGCATTTATGTCAGTTGGCGTGATGGCGTTTGGCCCAACTACTAGCGGGAATTTCCCAGGGCCACCCCACATATGGGCAGTCACAAATTTTTTGAAATGGGTTCAGATGGCCAACCCGCCTGTTCCCAGTCACTGGGGCATTTGTGTGGCCAGATGAGTGGTGCCAGCAGCAACTCCCAATTCTTTAACTAGGGGTTTCAATTTATTGGCAAGAATTCCTGATGATTTTAAAGGGGATTTTGTAATGGTGATCATCTCACTTGAAGGCTCAATGGCATCCATAATTCTGGCCAATAATTCTTTTATGGTTTTTTTATGAATACATGTTTCCAATCATTGGGCTTATTCCTGTTGCTTTAAGACCTTTTGACTTTGATTTCGTAATCTCAGCGCATATTTCCATAATTTGGTGGACAAGTTTAGACGAGGTGACTGTAAGTAGTGGGGATAATCTTAAGAGGGAGTGCTGTTACCCAGTGCTCATCTACCACATGGGCAAGATCACCCTGGGTGACGAGGTTTACAGCCACCCTCTTTGGACCCTTCTTGTTTGGGAATGGGAAAATAACCCAATCTACACAAAGAGGACGTTCCCCTGGACTTAAACTCATTTGCTTTTGGGTTGTTGGAGTTAGCCATTTGCGAATAGCGTCCAACTTAATAGGGGGAATGGCGTACCCATCTTTTAAGATGAGATTACCCAAGAAGGTAACATCCTCCCTATAAAACTCACATTTTGAAGGCTTGACAAACAGGCCCGCCTTGTGCATAGCAACCATCACACTTCCAAGCCTTTTGTGTGCTGTTCAGGAGTTTGGGAGTGTACCAAAATATAATTGATGTATTCCACCGCGCAGGTGAATTGGAAGTCCCCCAGCACATTATCATTCATTTTTGAATGTGGCCTGAGCATTCATTAACCTGAATGACAGTACCCAAAATTGAAAAATTTTCCTTTTTGTTTGGATAGTGGTAAGCCATTACTGACCTTCCATCACCTGAATTTTATTAAAGGTATTGACAATAATAAGTTTATAGAACACCTGCAACTTAGCAATTGCTTTACTAATTGCTTCTCCAATGGCAAAGGGTAAGGATCATGGACTGTGATAATATTTAAGTGACCATAATCCATGCAGGGATGAAGGAAACCCACGGCCTTCTTGGTAAAGACGATGGGAAAAGCAACTAATGTGTCTATTTGACTACTCTTTCTTAAGCATGTCATACAAACATTCATTGAGAGCAGCCTTCTCCTCCACTGTATGTGGGTATAAAGTACATTTAATATTCTTCACCTGAACTATTGTTCTAAACCCTAAATCGAATTTTTTTATAAGGGGAGGAGACAGTCCGCCTTCTCAGAATCAAAGATACTTCGATATTCCATAAATGCCTCAAGGAAATCTGATGGAAGGCTCACAGTGAAAACAAAGGAAGTGATCAAACTATGACCCTTAGTTTTAATAAGAGTATCCACTAAAGGAAACTCACCCCCCGTCTGGTTATTTGAAAATGATAACATATCAGACTTGAGGTGAATACTAACATGCTGTTGAGCCACCAATCCACCCCCAAAATTACCAGAAACACCAAGTTTGGCATTGCGGAGAACCAATTACAAAAGCTAAACTGAGAACTGAGAAAGGTACTGGGTATTGTACTAGGTACAAGGGCTGGGAAGCCAATGAAGTAACCATCACAGAAGGACCTAAATTCAGGTCAAGTTCCAACTGATGGGTCAGCTCTACACTCATAAAACTACTCGCTGCTCCAGTGTCCACAAAGGCCTCAAAGGAATAAAGGTGAGCACCAATACTAATTTTCTTGGGCAATAATAATCGGCAAAATTCTCTTTTTTAGAAAGCTATGTTTGAGTTTGTAGATAAGGAAGTGATTGTACTATGATTGGGGGAAACCACAAGGTTTGCAACAGGAGCAGATACTTCATAAGTCGGAATGCCAGAATATACTGACAGGCATGGGGGCTGCGGCAACTATTGGAATCAATTTTGTACAATGATTTAAAGTTGGGATTTGACATCAAGGCCACCTTAGCGGCTCCTAGCATGAAAATCCCATCTTGGAGGGTGGGATTAGTAGATACAGGAGATACTGGGCTATTGTGACCATAGTAGAATTTCTTAACAACCTTATTCATCTGAATTAAAATGACCACTACTATGCTCTTCTCAACAAGAAGGGTGGAATAAATTAAGAATAATTGTTAGTTGATTATGTCATGAAGACAGAAAGTAGATTTTTAGACCAGCCTGCCACTTTGAGCACTAAAGCACCCAAATAACAAGCCCAAATCAAAAAACACTGCTTCTTGAGCTACTATGAGAACAGTAACAAATTTCGCCAATGGGTACCCAAGGGTCATAGATGTGTATAGGAAACTAGAGACAAATCAGGCAAACATGGCCCTGGGGCCCGTGGGTTGTTGAAATAGGTGAGGCGGAAAGGATGGCTTTAAACTCATAATAAGTTTTGTTTCAAAGATTTTAAAATTTTATTTAAAAAGTAAAAGAGAGAAATTGACTAACAATTTCCTCAATGTATTACAACTGATTAATAGTGGTCAACTTGGGGAAATTTATCAAAGCATGGGATCAGGGCTCTCAATTTTTGACCTAACTTGGCGAAATTTGGAGGGAGGGGGAAATAAGATTAACCTAATGAGAATTGACTTTAAAAGAGTTGGCGGTGGGGCGATTCAATGCCAATTTGGCCTCACAGCCTGAATTTCAACTTTTTCATTTTTTTGACGGTGAATGTGAAAGCGTCTCACCTGATGGGCAACGGGAACCTCCAAGGGCCTCCCCACATAAAGGCGGTTTTTAAGAAATTGGGAACGGGTTTGGAATACCTAACCCACCTGCACCCACTCACTCTGGCATCCATTTGGCCAAGCGGAATTCCTTAAGCAATGATCCTAATATGAGAGGGGAAGATTTGGAGCTGGAAATGAATTTAATGATGGCCTGACGCCCATGTCAAACTTTACTGCAGATCTGACATTGGATATTGTTGATTTAATAGGTACAAGACCGCCAGGTGATGTTTTCAAAGCTTTAAAGACAAATTTCACATTGACAATTTATTTTAGTGGCTCAATGCCACTATAGAGTGTGATTGAGGATTTGACCCCCAGTAGTTATTACCTATATGTGCGCCCATTGGGCCTTGTTGCCATGGGAGTAGGTATTCCAGATATCTAAGCACAAATCTCTTCAATTTTGCCATACTAATTTGGCAGTTAAAATTGTGGGAACTGTCAGGGGAATTTTCAGAGGGATGACTGTCACCCAACTCTCATCTACATCATGGGCGAGATCACCCTGTGTGATAAGGGGACAGCTGACCTCGTAGGACCTTTCTTTTTAAGAAATGGGAATACTGCACAATCTAGGCAGAGGGGCCGCTCCCACAGATTTACACAGAGACTCCTTGTGAGTGAACATGGTTGTTGGCGTTACAGTTCTCTAGACTGCCGCTAAGGTCCAAAGGTGGCTCAAAGCTGCAAATTTGAAAAAGGGTTGAGAAGGAAACGGAAAAATTGATAGAATACCGAATAACTTCTATCAGGGAAAAATGTGTAAATATTTATAGGAGAGTGGGGACAAAGTGCCTCAAGGATCGTCGCAGCCCCATCCATTCAGGATCTTTCCTGGCCTTCCAGGTTGCTCGCCTGTTGAGAATCCTCAATATATTTCACCGCCCACATTACCAAATTGGTGGAAAAACCGCCCTCATGACTCAAGAATTGGAGATGAGAATCCTGAAGTTGTCTTTGTTTGGATAGGTTTAAGAGTTGATTCGTTATGTCTCAATTTAGAAGTGGGAATTTGATTTGTTCATTGTTTCAAATCCCAACAATGCCCTCTTCAAGATTTTGTTGGAGGGGGTATAAGGATGAAAGAACTGGCCATACACCCAATTGACCACAGTCCCTGGTTGATATTGGCAAAGTGTACTCAGACTTCAGCTTATGAATGACCTTATAGGGTCCAGACCAAAGAACGTCTAGCATATTTTGTCAGCCTCCAGGTCGATGGTGACAGAATAGAAAAAGGTCCCCTAATTGGAAAACTGGCAATGAGGGTTGGCTGAGATTAAATAGGAATTTATCTCTTCCTGTAGTGGTGATGATGCCTTGTGTGGCTAGGGCTTGAAGCTGGACAATTTCTTCAGCTAAGGCCCTCATAGTTAATCTGGAGCTCTCAGGTGTGAAGGTCTCAAGCAAAGGCTGGATGCTACTTAATAGCTGAGGTGCACGCCCATATAGGGCTTTAAAAAGGGACATCTTTTTTACTTGGTGGTAGTTTACCCTGTAGGCAAGCAAAGCGCTGGGTAGGTAGTGGTTCCAACTGGTAGTGTCTGAGGCGGTTCAACTTTCATAAAATGGAAATAAGAAATTTGTTAGCGCGTTCTACCGCTCAATTAATGGATGGGTGGTAAAGGGCAGAGAAACTCTGGGTAGTGTCAGATAGCGAGGTAAGTTCTTGTACTACATGCAATGTGAGATTCAACCTGTTATCCGAAAGTAAGGTTTGTGGACACCCATGATGGGTGAAAACAGATTGAACAAGGAAGAGAGTTGTGGCTTTGGCAGTGGCAGCTGGGACCTAAATTGCTTCAACCCAGTTGGGCAAGTGGTCCATGACTAGATTAATATACTTATGGTCATGCAACCCAGTGGGAAGAGGGTTCACCACATCAATGCTAAGAACATTGAAGGGCCCTGTCAGGGCAATGACTGAGTGTTAGACTTGAGGATTGGCTTGGTTTTGAGATCAGTAAGTCATACATGCCTTCAAGAACTCTTTATGGTTCCATTATCCAGTCCCAGTAACATTGTGACTTCAGCCACATGTGAGTCTTCTTAACAGCCCCGTGTCCAAAAGTAGAATGGTCCTCTAGAATAACATCAGTTTGGGAAGAGAAGCGGACATAAGGGAGCCACTTCTTATTGACATTCTTGTAGAGAAGCCCATCTATAATTTTAGTATCTCAAGTCATCCTTCGGAGTTCAGCTTAGACCTTGGGAGTTTTCAATTCTTACTGCTCAGGTCGACCTATCAGATTGTACAGTCAGTCCTCCTCAGGGGTCAAAGCTTCTAGCACTGGCATCCTGGAGGGACCATGGGCATTTTGGTGAATCACGCCTGCACAATTGACAATGGTGAAATCATATCTCTGTAGTCGTAAAGTCCATCTGGCTAGTTAGCCATCTGGGTCCTTCATTTGCTGGAGCCACTAGAGCGAGGAGTGGTCTGTAACATTGGTAAAGTGAGTACCATAGAGATTAGGCACAAATGTTTGATGGCTAGCAAGGCAGCCAGGCACTCCATCTTGGTAATGCTGAAATTCCATTCAGCTTTACTCAGCGTCTTACTAAAATAGGCCACAGGATGGTCAACTTATTTTTCATCATGTTGGGCTAGGATAACCCCAACGGCAACATCACTTGCACTAAAAAAAAGAAGGGTTGGTCGAAGTGCAGGTGGACTAGAATGGATTTAGTACATAAAGAAGTTCGCAGGGAATTTTAGCCTGTTCTTTTTCAGGCCGCCATTCAAATGGGACATTCTTCTGCAAAAAGTAGAATACTGGCTCAACTAGGTAGGCAAACTGTGGGATAAACTGACAATAATAGCTCACCATGGCTAGGAACACCTGGATATCCATTAATATTTGGGGGCGTGACATTCTCTCTATGGCGTCGACCTTGTCCAGTATATTCTGGATGTCTTGCTTGCAAACTTTGTGTTCCAGGAACATCAATTTGGACTGGAAGAAAGAGCACTTTGAAGATCTAAGCTTTAGAGAAGCCTTTTGTAGCCATTTGAAGACTTCCCTGCAATGCTCAATGTTCCCATTAAAGGTTCGTGAGAAAACAGTAATGTCATCTAGGTTAGTAGTGACACATAAAAGCTTCAAGTCCATAAAGTCCCGTCATGGCACGTTGGAATTGGCTGGGGCGTTACAAAGGCCCTGAGGCATCCTTGTGGTCTTAAATAGTCCTTTGTTGGCTATGAGAGCGCACTTAACTCGATCTTCAGGGGTGATCTTAGCTTGCCAATATCTGCTGGCAAGGTCCTTAGCAGAAAAGTACTGAGATTCAGAAAGCAGACGGAGGGAATCATCAATTTGGGGCAAAGAATAACTGTCCTTTTTGTTGATGGAGTTGAGTCTCTGGTAGTACATCACCACCCAGTGACTGCTGACCTTCTTCCAAACCAGCAGAAGAGGAGAGGCCCAAGGGCTGCACGATGGTACCAGGAGTCCAGCGTCGAGTAGTTGTTTGAGTTCCACTGTCACCTGGGCCTCTTAAACCTTGCTTTTTTGGTAAGGTCAGGACCAGAAGAGGGAGTTTCCCCAATTTTCACATGTTGTAGGACTCCATTATTCTTCTGAAGTCATAGGTCAAGGCTGAAAATAGGTCTTGATACTCATCCAACGACACTTGAACCTTATATTGTTGGTCATCTGAGAGGTCTTTGCCAATATTGGTGTTGATCAGGATGACCAATGGAGGTATCTCTAAGCTGAAATCTCTTAAGTCCCCAAAGCTTTGGACATCAGCAATAGCCTTCACCAGTAGAAGGCGGACTTAGGCGGCAGGAATTTTGGACCTACTAATTTGGGTTAGTCAGTTAGGTTGGCCAACAACAGCAATATAGATCTGACATAAGCTGAATCTAGGATCCCTGGGCAGGTTAGCACCTCTTTCATGGATGAGTTGTCTAGGCCTCAGATTTCCAATAGGTATCCAGAGGGGATGTTGACTTGGACTCAGGTGTCAGCAATGACTCATGACTTCGGAGGTACTGTAGTCACCCTAGGTAAGTCTATCGGCATTCCCTCATTCCCATCAACAGCAGAGGGGGCAGTCAGACTTGAGAGCCCCTATTGTGATATTTGTTCTAATCAATTCGGCCTTCACTCTCCAGTAGACAGGTTCAGGATTTGACCTTGGTTTTAAAATCGTGAGAGGTCTCAAAGATCAAAAGACCCAATGCCCTAAAATTTGATAGAAAGCCGCCATCATAATGGAGTACTGCTGAATAGTATCAAGGGAACTGTGTCCCAAGGAGCAGGTCATATATAGGGTCATCTAGCATGACAGCAGGGGTGTTTACAGCAAGCTTTCCAAACCATAACAGTAGAGATGAATAAGATCCTACTATCTGGTACATTGTGATCCAGATGTGCCATACTCCATATAGTGTGGCAAATCTGAAGCGATCTTGATGC
Source organism: Massospora cicadina (assembly GCA_022478985.1). Classification (NCBI taxonomy): domain Eukaryota; kingdom Fungi; phylum Entomophthoromycota; class Entomophthoromycetes; order Entomophthorales; family Entomophthoraceae; genus Massospora; species Massospora cicadina. The sequence continues at coordinate 4,819 of JAKSZP010006123.1, read as the reverse complement.
GCTTCATTAAAGTGGATGATATGACATTTATGGGGGAGCTACTGTCAACTATAGCAAGGACTGGTATTTTATGAACTCGAACTGCGACCTGGGTAACCAGACTTCTGAACTGTGGCAGCAGCATGAGGAACATGGGAGAGTCATCAGAAAAAGAGTAAGCAGTATCAATTTCTTTATTATCATTGGGTACCAAAACTTATTCTTTAGGTGTGATAACTCCAGGTTCATTCAAGGTTATGGAGGATTCTTGAAGCTGGGTAGAGATGTCAGCATTGAGCACATTGTCCTTCATGCTGACGGCCCTTTTCCCGCCTCCTTGGCAAGTCGTTTTCAGCTTGTCTTGGTACTGTTTCTGAAACTGTTGCAGTATGTGCATTGATGTAGAGGATTTTTCTGGTCTTTGACCACATAGACTCTAGGACAGTTAGAGAGGCCTTTAAATTAGCCTTAAAGTTTAGAGTTGACGCAGGGATCTCGTTAAGTGCTTCTTTAATCTCCCAGATACTGGTAAAACCATTCTTCTGCCCAATCATATGCATTTGAACCTCAGGGTAGGATCCCAATGAATAAATGACTGTAGCAATATCATCATCTAGGGTGATACGATTTGTAGTGACTAAGGGTTGTGCTTGGGCATAAAAAGGGCTGGCAAACTTTATATTCTTTCTCCTTTATTCAGTCAGATACCCATGAACGCCTGTTTCTGGTTGGCCAGTGTTTGATTGCTGCCAAAATCTGGATTAAGGCTTTACATACCTGCTCCCAGGTGTTGCACCCCTTTAAATGAGGGGTCAAGATCTATCAGGCTGTGCTATCTAGGCAAGAGTGGATATGCTTTACCTTCTACTAGTCAGTGGCCTCCTCCATAGAGCACTCATATATGTATAGGAAGGAGGCAATGCTCTCCTAGCTGGGTGTGAACCTTTATTTAAAAATTAGGTTTGTAGTCAGTTACAAGAGGAGTGGAGTGTGTGTTAACACCAGGGATGGGCGCTGGCTCCAAGATCTCAGTCTCAACATAGTTGTGGGGTGCCTGATAATCCAGCCGTTGCTGTAGGTCCTCAAAGTCCTCTTGGATAAAATATCAAATTTGGTTGAGGGAGGAAACGGAAGCCTTATTTATAACTTACTCTTTTAGAGATTTAATTTCGGCACCCTGAAGGTGAAGCTGGCTCTTAAGGGTAGTCAAATGGGTTTTAACCCTTGACAAGTTTGTTTGAGCTTAGAGATGCGAATATAAGTATCAGTAAGCTTAGTGAAGGTACTGAGGGTGTCCATTTCGTCTGACAGTGCCTCAATGGAGACCCTAGGGTCGAGGGGGACTCCATCTACTCAGAGTTTACATCCCTGAGCTACATTCCAAATATAATCACATAGGGCAGCCAAAGCTGTTATCACATTCCTCTGCCATGGGTCCTCAGGGCCATCAGGGGTGGGAGCTAAGGGACCAGGAGGCCCACGGTGACCTTCTGTTCCTTCAGGTCCTTCACGCCCTTTGGGGCCTTCAGGCCCCCTAGTCCCTTAGAGACCTAACTCCTGGAGGAGTAGTCACGAGAGGACAGCTCCCAATAGTGTTGTTGCAAGGCTCAAACCAGATTTTTTACTTGGAGGAGGCGCTGATTCCAAATTGCCTCAATAAGTTGGACGTTCTGACGCAGCTGGTCCTCAAAGATAGTCAGAGATTCCGCTATCTAACACCACAATCTGGTCTTAGACCTCGTTGATCAAACGTCAGTTATTAATAAAAACATTTTGGTTGTCATGAACAAATGAGGAGGCTGCATTATAGAAATTGACAATGTCAAAGTGCAAGGCCTGGATGAGCCATAGTTGCCAACAGACTCCTTGATGGTGCAACCCAACTAGTTGGAGTAGGTGATGAATAGCTGTGTGAACAAAGTTGCAAAGGTAGCGTTTGGAACCCAGGGCAAGTTCTACTGCTGGCAGCTGGACCAAGCCATAGAGGTCCCGCATGGTAGAGGGAACAGAAGAGACATGGGAGCATCTGGAGTGAGCACCCACAGAGTAGATGTCCTTTTATTAATTGTTGGACAACATCATTAAGGTTCTCATACTGAAGTTGGTATTGACTTCCATCAATAGAGGGCAGGGAGAACTTGAATGTGGCCCAGAATTCTAAACTCTTAGGCTTTGAGGGTGGTATTTTATATTGCGAGGAACTAACCCATCAAGCAACGCTTCCTAACTGACCAGAAGATTGGTATTTAGGGCTGCTAGTATTTACCATTGTTTGTGATAGATGTTTTCACTTAGGACAGCTTGGAGTCCTTGTAGTGGGCACCACGTTTGTCAGCATTAAAGCTCTCAAGATTGTCACCAAGGTCCAAAGGTGGCTCAAAGCTGCAAATTTATAAAAAGGGTCAAGAAAGAAACAAAAAATGGATAGAATACTGAATTTTTATTAGGAAAAAAGTGTTGATAATTATAGGGTGAGTAGGGACACGGTGCTTCAAGGATTGTCATGGCCCCGTTTATTCAGGATCTTTCCTGGCCTTCTGGATTGACAGTCTATTGGGCATCCTCAATGTATTTGCCGCCCACATGACTGAATTGATGGAAACTCAGCCCCACGTGACTCAGGAATTGGGGATGAGAATCCTGAAGTCATCTTTGAATAAGTTTTAGAGTCAATTTGTTATGGCTCAATTAAGAAGTGAGAAATTTAATTTGTTTGTTATCCTGAATCCTGACAATGGTGTTATACATTTCAGTGCAATTTCCACCGGAAAGGCATGAAGAGACCATTTAAGGGCGGTTGAAACTTTTGGAAAGCATTTCGCTTATGTAGTAATTTACTTCAGTAGGAAACCTGAACTATCAACAGCTTGGGCAAATCTAGCTGGTACTCCCACCATGGTTACTCCATCGCATTGTGGATACTAATACCAGCTTCTATCCAGGATTATAGAAAAACAGCTAATTAGTTTCTTGCTGGTGCTTCAACGATAAATTCCACAAACAAATTATTAAGTAAGGCTAAAAATCAATAATAAAGAAAAAGCTAGATGCTATAGGTTTTATTAATGTGTGCATGGGGCAAGAGAAAAAAAATGAACCCTCTCAATATTTGACCATTCAGTTTTTAAACTGTGTCGAGGGTTGAAGGGAATTCAATGATAAGTTTGGAATGGCTTGTTACTGTCTAAATAAGGAAATATGCGAATTTAGCCTATCAAAGCTCAGAAAACTCGCTTCAGTTTGGCTAAACAATGGATGGAGAGTTAATTTTTGGCAGTACATACCCATGGGGTAAAATTTTTATGAATTTTACTTAATCCCCTTCATAAAATTTATTGCACCTTGGGGGACCCCCACCAAGCATATAAAAGGGGGTAGACCCACGTAGGTGCTTGAATAACCTGGGTATGGCTGGGGGAGTACCATCTAATGGACGCTCCAGGGCCTGCCGTGTGGTCAGATAATCTGACTGCTTGGTCCTATAATAATTGCTTTAGAGTATTCAAAATCGCGTTACCCCAATTTTCAGGGAATCACCAAGAATTGGCCAGAGCCTTTTGGCTAATAAAATCGGTAATATTTTCTAAATTGATCTTAGCATTATTGCAGACTTGTAAATATTAAAATTTACCCGTTTTAGCCCATTTTGACCCAAATTTACCTTATCTTAAAGCCTGAAAGGCAAATGACTGACAAGACTCTTGTATCTACAGGCTTCAGATCCTTGCAGATGGCAGCCTCTTATGGTTGGGTGATCAAGTGGAAGTTTAACCCATTCAAGTGCAACTTTGGTACAAATTATGTTGATTTTGAATATACCAACACATCTAGAGAGATTTGGGTATCTAGCCAGCGTTTTGCTGACCTGGCATAGAATTTATGGTCTCTCCATATGGTAGCGATGGCAGGCATAATGACTTGCTTATTCACTTGAATCACAATTTGATACAAGAACTGGAGTTCTTCTACTTCTTAATATCATGAGAGGACACCCAGCAATGTGAAAGCATATTTTTCTGTCTGGGCGTATACTTTATGGTAGGCTCTGATTGTTGGCTTAGCTGCAGTGGTGGTTGATCCCTCTGGAAAAATTATGTTTTTTTTCGAAGAATTAGCCTGGTTGTCTAATCTATTGGATTTGGTTCCTGACGCTATTGCTACCCCTCAGGGCTACAGCCTAATTAATCAGTTGAGTGAGTATCACAAGTTTGGGTGTGGATAGTTTCCGCCTTTGACTGAACTTTGTTGAGGATGTTGCCCTTTGATTTAGGTGGGCGAGCGCGTTGTTTTTTGTTGGGAAATGGTCCTGTCCCAACTGAAATTTTATTGGGGATTTAGCTGAAAAATTAGGTAATTATTCTATTTAGGTTGTGTCAGAGTAGCATTCTGATGTAACATTGATATCATTAAAACTTATGGCAGGCTTTTTTTAGTGTGATTGGACATGTTGCCAAGCTTAGATCTGCTGGGTGATTTCTCCAAGAATGAATGAACTGATTTTACTGAACACCCAAAACTCTCTTTAGTAAGTTCCATGGGCTTATTAGGGGCATCAGACGGGAAATATACCATTTGGGATTCCCTCACAACTCTTACGGAAGCTTGTGGTGTTTCTGGGGTTTTTACCCCGTTGGCATCATATTAAAAGAAGTAGGAGCGGTGCATGCTGGGAAGGGTGCCAATGCACCATGATGTGATTAGGTGTCATTGCCAACAGCACCATGGGCATCAGCGGTGAGAAGTGATTCAACAGTGTCACTATTTCATATTGGCATGCTTCAAAAAGGACTTTTGACTATAATTGTGCGCTTCTTAGGCGCAGAAGTAGGTGCTGCTTTGT
>JAKSZP010006122.1:0-24790 GCA_022478985.1 Massospora cicadina | reverse complement strand
GGCCTGGCAGCCCATGATTTGCTGGGCTGCCCTTCACTGTGGCTCTCAATACTTTTGACAAGCAGTGGATTTGGCTTAGCAGCTCCTAATTTGCTGAGCTGCCTGATGCCATGATTCATGTCATTTCCTCTTTTGGCATTATTCAGCTTGGCAGCCCCTGATTCTCTGGGATGCCTGATGCCATGATTCTTGCCATTTCCATTTTTGGCATAATCTGGCTTGGCAGCCCTTGATTCACTAGGCTGCTCTTTGCCATTGCCAATCTCTAAGTTTAGATCTTTGAAATTTGGGTTGGCAGCCTCTGATTGGCCTGATCACCATTTACATCGACCTTTGCCATCTTTGCTCTGAGGTTTTTATCAATTTTATGGCATCTAATTCAACAGAACGCCATTTTTGAGGGACATTGCCCTTGAGACCCTTGCTTCTATTTATATTATTTGTGGTACTACTAGCTGCGATCCCCACCTTAGGGGGGGGTCAGGGCTATATGGCAGTTAGGCAGCGCCTTGAACATCACAGACACTGCCAGCCTCATTAATGAAGAAAACTCATGACTATACCTCCTTATGCCTTATGTTGCTAATGCTCCCACCCCAATGCTATCCGCCATGGTCCTCCAGCTAAAGCGGGCGCTGGACAAAAAGTTCTGCCAAAGCTTCCTCACCTTCTGATATGGCTTCCTAGGCTGTTAGCTGAGGTGCCATATTAGGAATTTTTATTTCTAATAATCCCTTTGTTTGGCCCATTTGCAAATAAAGATGCGTGGTGGCTCCCCCTTTTGGGTTGGGCACCACTAGTGCTAAAAAAGAAAAATAAAGTATGTTGTTTTCTACATTGTCATGCCAGTTAGTTTCTGTAAAGTGCAAAGATCCTAGTTAAGAGATATTTTACTGGGATAAATGCTGGAGCTAATTTGACTCATAATCATTTATTCTTTAAAGAAATCAGCAAAAAACTGATCTTTTGAAAGCAACCCTTCCAAAAACTATGACAAAAATGTATTAAATTTACTAAAATATTATAAAATCAGCCCATCAGCATATTAATCAATCTTCATTATTATTAAGGTGTCTAGTAATTTACATGAGTGACTATCAGCACTACCTGATGGAGCTTGACTTACCCTGATCCTGTAGTAGTTGATGGTAAAATATAGTATGTTATTGAAGCTAAAAATTCTTTTTTGCTCTTAGAAACACCTACTTATCAGAAATCATAGTATATAATGAAACTGTAACATCTGATATCTGCAATAAACTTTGCCTATGCGGATGAGTTAGCTTACAAATTTTATAATGTTAAAATCTGGGACTATTGGCCTCAAATGTTAAGGACTGGCTTGACTGATAGTTCCAATAAGTTAACTGCACAGGTTTGGTATGTGCACAATCCGCGTTGCCTGATAGATATAGATAAGCAATAATAATATGATGACTATTATCCATAGTTAAATAATCAAACTAGAGGTGGTCCAATGCTAAAGTTGGAATAACTCATGATATACTGATTTGACACTCAGGGACTTCTTCCCTATTCCAGTTGAAATTAATCCACTCTCAGATTTAGAGGTTCTGCCCTAGTTCTCATCATGCTGAGTCAGCAGAGATCCACGTCAAAGGTCTGCTTCTCTTCTAAGGATATCCAATCCTTACTCTTTATACACACAAAAGAGTCCTCAATTATTGTATACTGCAACAATAATTAACTGAAGATGAATAGAACTTGATATTAAATTAGATTTATTGTATGATCTTTTGTGAACCTTTTTTATTAATAGAGTTACTAAGTAATTTATAAGGGAAATTTGGTGCCCAACTCCTCAGTTGGCGCCTCAGCCTTGAAATGGCATCCGTTGCCATTGTATTTTCCTACAATGTCTCAACAAGCGATGGTCTTCTTCATCTGGTTAGGAATTTCTCAGTTGGACATCCCAGAGACCTAAAAACGGAAAGAGCCAGAAAACGTCTCCCTAATGTTCCCACTCAATCACAGTGAACTAACCACATCTGGCTAGCGACCTGCTTAGGTAATGGGACTCTTTACCCATTGTAGCAGATCTTGAACCAACTGATTGATTTTCTAGTTGCAGGTAGCATCAATTACCTCACAACTGGTAAATAGATTCTCAATCATTCAGTGATTAAACTCAACTAATCCCAATTGGTACACCTAATAGTTAATCAGCGATCAACTATCATATGCCTAAAGCTCATCAGCAACTCTTCCCAATGAGATCTTAAGCATTTGCATTTATCAATCCCTGATGGATCCAAACATGGAAGTTTATACAAAATCCTCAGACATTATTAACCCAAAATTGAGGTCAACTGATATCTGATTCACTTGCTAGTGGGACTTATCCCCAAGAAAACCAGCAGATAACCTAGAAAGCTGGAAAGATGGGCAAAAATCCCAAACATATCCCTTCTTGCCTAGATTTCCAGTGAGATTAGGATTGGGAAAGGAGAATGCTGCCTCAGACCAGGTCAAATACTTCTTAGTTTCCAGCGGAGCATAGCCAATCTGCACTAAACGCTACACAGGAAAACCTTCAGCATGTGGTTCTCTTCCTTTTATTCCTTGCTACCACCTCATCAGATCATGGTCCTTATGACCCACTGTCATGCCAGTCTGTCAATTTACTCATGACAATGCTAGTCCCAGAAAGCCAGTTTTCCCCCAGTCAGGGCATAAAACCCGTTGTCATATTCAGTATCTTGGTTCAGCATCCTTAATTTCCTGATCTCCCTCTTCTTCATTGACAGAAGGTAACTATCAATGTCTTTCTCATAGCAAGATTAAGAATGATAAAATATTTGCTTTTGTTATTTTTTTTCTCTTTGTGAACTTTTTGCTCATATCACTTTTTCAATATTTTTTTATTTAACCAAGTCAAGACGACCAGGGGATGGAAAATACTGAAATAGAAACTCCAAAACTAAACCAACCAAAAACATGAATTAACCTCCCTAAATGAGCAGTGGAAAACATAAAAATCAAGAAAACAACCTACCAGGTGGTACAGCGGTGAGACGCTTATCCCACCATGGAGGAGGGGGAGGGGGATCAGGTGGGTCATCATTGGGTTCAGCATTGAAGAGGTGGATCAGTGCTGATTGCAGGGGGGTTGAGGCATCCACAGGATGAGGGTTGAGGTGAAGTAGATAGTTGTTGATATTAACAATTTGGGCTATAGCATAGCCTTATGAGTTTGGCAACATAGTGTTTGGCTTATATGTGAGCATTGGGAAGCTGGGCTAATTTTGCAATATTGGCTCTGGTGACATGTGTAATTGGGAAAAAAATCTGCCAGTTCAGAAACATGTTTGAAAGAGGTGGTGGCAGTTTCATAGAGGCGTTTGATTTCCTCTTTTGCAATAGCAGGGAAATCGGGGGGAATAGGTGGATATTCAGCCCTTCCTTAAATTTAGTGACAGATTTTGCCACAGCTTCACAAAGATGGCAATTTTTAGGTGAGGCCACCACAGCCTTGGCAAGCTGGTGGTTGGTTTGGAAAGGGATAGCATTGGGTTTGGGGACATATTGGTTGATCAGGGCTGAGGCATCAAAGTCTGAATTCAGATAAGGTTCTAAATCAATTGAAAATCCAGTGGTGGGACAATTTCACCAGACTAGTCATTTCATCCAATAGGTCCCAGGGATTTTGGTTGACTTGGATTGATTCAGTGATAGGTGGCTGTAATTGTGTAAGCTTTGGGTCAGGAAAATTTTTAGAATGAATATGGGTCCAAACCTGCTCCCAATTGGTTGACATGAGTGTAAATTGGCTGTCTTGGATTTGGGAATGCTAGGTTTTGCTGCTGATTCATTGAGCGCACAATATGGGGGTGGGGCAGCTAAAATCCCCATTTGAACGCTGTTGGTGTGGCCTCATGGGTAGGTTTGGAGGATTTTGCATTGTTTGATTGTATCAATATGTCTTTTTGGTATGATTCAATTCATGGCAGAGGGGGCAAACTGTGCAGCTGTTGTCAATGCAAGCCCAAAAGAAATGGTCAGGTGTGGATAGGATATAGGCATGCAGTGAAATGTGCTGGGCCATGTTCAGCTGGTAGGGGAATAATGGTGGCCATTACCTGAGGTGCCTGTCAGGATCAAGATAAAAATTGTCTCAAATTCCTGTCTTCTGAATCTGGACGTGCTGAATTGGTTGTTGATCCCAGCCAAGACAAAACTTTTTCAGGATCATCCTTACCTAGTACTGAGTCACTTGGAGCGGGCTTTCCACCTTCTCAGTCAGGTGAGTGACAATATCCATTGAGGACGCCCTCAAGGAGGCCATTCCAGAAGGTTAGTAAAGATCCTGATTGGATGAGGCTCTGAAGATTCTGAAGGCATCAAGTCCCAATGCACCATATAAATATCGAAGCATTTTGATTTATTAAAATATTCAGTAAACTAATCCATATTTTCCCATTTCCTCTTTGGTGCTCTTTTCTGATTTTCCAGCTTTGAGCCACCACAAACCCCAGTGCCAGTCTAAGGAACTGTAGCACTGGAAAAAGTGGTGTTCACTACAGGGGGCTCTGAGCTGACCTAAGTGAAAACGTTGATCACACAAAATGGAAACCAACAGCAACCCTGATGACCAAATGACTGGTCAATTGAGGAGCATTACTCGATGGGTTAGTACTTTGTTATATGCAACGCCACCCTTGCAGCCAAAAAGGCTAGAGTTCTGCGCCGCCTTCCAACTCTCGCTGCCCTCCCTAGATGGGAGCCAATATCAACTTCAATCTGACCAAACCCACAATGTTGTCCAACAACTAGTCCTCAGCATCTACACTGAGAGCGCCTGCTCCAGCTGCTCCAGCACTTCTGCCATGCCATCCACCATGCGGGACCTCTACTCCTCAGCTGTATTACCTGCTGGAGAGCTTACCTTGGGGCCTGATCGCTACCTTTGTAATTTCATCCATTCCGCAATTCATCACCTCCTCCAGTTAGTAGGATTACACCATCAGGAGGTCTCTCAGCACCTAGGGCTCACCCAAAATTTACATTCATATATTATCAAGTTCTACAACGCTGCCTCCTCCTTCATGCACAACAATCGCAAAGCTATACTCAATAACCAATGACTAATCAATGAGATCCGCGATCAACTGGTGGTATTAGACAGCGGCATCTCCAACTACCTCAAGGAGCAGTTTCACCAAAACGCCCAGCAGTTTGAAGCGACATGGACCCAGCATTTGCAACAAGACAAAGAATTGCTATGATCCCTATAGCAGCGCTACCAAGAGCTGGCCTCTCGCGACTACTCCCCCGCAGCTGCCAGGCCAGAAGGTCCCAAAGGGAATCAAGGGCCAGCAGGACCCAAAGGACCATGTGGGCCTCAAGGGCCTTCTGGCCCCCTGACCTCAGGCAAACCCGAAGACCCCTGGCGAAGGGATATAGTAAATGCCCTGGCCGCCCTGCAGGACCAGATCCAAAAGGTGGCCTTGGGATGCAAGCTCCAAATGGATGGTGTTCCCCTCGACCCCAGGGTCTCCATTGAAGCACTATCGGATGAGATGGATAACCTCAGCGCTTTCATGAGGCTCACTGACGCTCACATCTCCCAGCTTGAGACAACGTGTCGTGGGTTCAAAACCCAGTTGGCCACCATTAAAACCCAGCTCCAACTACAGAATGCCAAAATTCAATCCTTAAGGGAGCAGGTTGCCAGCAAGGCGTCCGCTTCCACCCTCAGTCAAAACTGGGAATATATCCAAGAGGACTTAAAAGGCTTGTGGTGGCGGTTAGATCAGCGGGCTCCTCAAGAATATGCAGAAATGGAGATCTCAGAGCTGACGCCTATCCCAGGCGTTAACACCCTATCTAGTCCTATTGTCGCTAACTTTAAACCTAGCTTCAAGGAAAAGTTCACCCCCGGATGGGAGAGCATCGCCTCCTTCTTGTATGCCTATGAGAGTTCCATGGAGGAGGCCACTGACTGACAAAAGGTGAAGCACATCCACTCCTGCCTAGACAGCACCACCCGGGAAATTATGACTCCCCATCTGAAGGAGTGTAACACCTGGGAACAGGTCCGCACCGCCCTGATCCAAGAGTTTGGCAGTAACCAAACCTTGGCCGACCAGAAGCAAGCGTTCATGGGCATTTGACTTAACAAAGGAGAAAACCCTATGGAGTTTGCCAACTGGTTCTACGCTCAGGCTCAGCCTTTGGTTATGACAAACTGTATCATGCTGGACGACACCATCACCGCCATCATCTTTGCCCTGGGGTCCTATCCTGAGGTCCAAATGCACATGATTGGGCAGAAGAATGGGTTCACTTGTATCAGGGAGATTAAGGAGGCCCTCAATGAGATCCCTGCCATGATCTTGCACTCTAAAGCTGCGTCCACTGGCCCCTCTAACCACCCTAGGGTCCATGTAGTTGATAACCAGAAAAACCCCCATCCTCGGTGCACCTATTGCAATAGCTTTAGGCATAGCGCTAAGACTTGTTGGAAACGTCTAGCTGAGGAGGCGGGAAAAGGGCAGTCAGCATGAAAGACGAGGCGCTCCATGCTGACACCCCTGTCCAGCCTCAAGTAACCCCTACACACAAACCAGAAGCTGTTAACTCTGAAGAAGTAGCTGCGGTATCTAATGACAATAAAGACATTGATACTGCTTACTCTTCTTCTGATGATTCTCCTATGTTCCTTACGTTGCTGCTTCAGTTTGGAAGTTTGGTCACCCGAATTGCCATCCGGGTCCACAAGATTCTGGTTTATGCCATAGTCAACAGTGGCTCCCCTGTGAACATTATCTCTTCCAAGCTGATGAAACGCATCAAGGTCGCCCCCAACATGCCACACTACATGGAGTATGGCACAGCTGGCCCTCAGTGCACCCGATCTATAGGGGCCTATTCCTCTCTTCTGATTTGGTTCAGGAAGCTCGCTTTGGATACAACAGCCATCACTTTGGACAACACTAGCTACGATCTACTCCTTGGAACCCAGTTTCTTCAAGACTATTTGGCTGTTATCCACTATGATGGTGGTTTTCTCTCCATTCTAGGACACTGAGTCCCTCTGGTTTTTGAAACTTCCCAGGACTCTAGGGCTAATGTCAAGGCCTGAGCCTGCCTACTGGAGACCAAAGGATGAATCAATTGGCTTGAGTACCACATCTGGGGCTCTCGAGTCTGGATGCCCCCTCCTTCTGTGGATGAATCAGATGGGATGCCAGTTTACTTGCCCCAGGCGACCACCATGCCCCTGAAATCCCATGTCTTTGTCAACACCTGGGTCCACATCAACATTCCCTTGGGGTATTTACTGGAGGTCCGAGGTCTGGATAACCCATCTCCCAAGGAAGTGCTGACCTACCCCGGAATCCTTGATCCAGCATATGCCAGATTGATATCAGTGTTGCTAGCCAACCTGACTGACAAACCAAAAGTTATAGGACCTAACCAACCCGCCGCTTATGTTTGCCTGTTACCAATGGGGGCTGTTGCTGACATCTGAAGCTTTGGGGATTTGAGGGATCTTGGCTTGGAGTCACCACCCTCAGTTAATTTGGTCGACGCTAAAATAGGAAAGGACCTCTCTGATGAACAGCGACTTAAGGTTCAGGAGCTCCTTGAGGAATACTCAGATCTATTCTCCACTTCAACCTACAATTTTGGAAGGATGAACGGAGTCCTCCACCATGTAGAAACTGGGGATGCCCCCCATTTCAGTTTCAGCCTTACCGCAAGAGCAAGGTCAAAGAGGCCCAGGTCATGGTAGAACTCAAACAGCTGCTCGACGTGGGGCTCTTGGTCCCCTCGCATAGCCCTTGGTCCTCCCCTCTTTTGCTGGTCTGAAAGAAGGATGGCAAGCACTGGGTGGTGATGGATTATTGACGACTCAACTCCATCACCAAGAAGGACTGCTATCCTCTGCCCCATATCGATGACTCGCTCCAACTGCTTGCAGGTTCCCAGTACTTCTCAGCCCATGGACCTTGCCAGCAGGTATTGGCAGGTCAAGCTCACTCCCAAAGACTGAGCCAAGTGTGCTCTAATCACCCACAAAGGGCTGTTTGAGCCTACCCAGATGCCCCAAGGCCTCTGCAACGCCCCAGCCACATTCCAGCGCGCCATGGATGGGATCCTTGGGGACCTGAAGCTCTCCTGTGTCCTGGTCTACCTAGACGACATCACCATTTTTTGCGAACTTTTAATGGACATGTCGACCACCTTAAGGAAGTCTTTGAGCATCTCCAGAAGGCCTCCATCAAGCTCAAGCTCTTGAAGTGCTCCTTTTTCCAGCCTGAGCTAGAGTTTCTAGGCCATAAGGTCTCAAAGCGCGGCATTCAACCTATCCCCAATAAGGTCGATGCCATAAAAAAATGTCATGCCCCCAAAGCCTACAAGATATTCAGGTCTTCCTAGGTATGGTGGGCTATTACTGTCAGTTCATCCCACGGTTTGCTGACCTTGCCGAGCTGTTGTTCTACCTTCTACAAAAAAATATTCCATTCAAATGGCGACCTGAGCAGGAACAGGCCTTCAACGCTCTACGTACAGCTTTATGTACTAAACCTGTTCTAGTTCATCCCCGTTTTGACAAGCCTTTCTTGCTGTTCACAGATGCTAGCAACGTCGCTGTGGGGGCTATCCTGTCTCAGCACAATGAAAACCAGGTTGATCATCCCATAGCTTATTTTAGCAAGACCCTAAGCAAGGATGAGCGAAACTACAGCGTCACTGAGAGGGAATGCCTAGCCGTTCTTTTAGCCATCAAGCATTTTCAGCCCTACCTCTATGGTACCCATTTTACTATCATTACTGACTGTTCTTCCCTTCAATGGCTGCAACAAATGAAAGACCTGGATGGACGGTTGGCCAGGTGGGCCCTATGACTACAAAGCTATGACTTCACCATCATCCATCGCACCAGTGCTATTCACCAAAACGCTGATGGACTCTCCAGGATGCCGGTATTAGCAGTCCTGACCCCGGAGGAGGATCGGCTCTATGACTTGATAGGACAGCCTGAACGTTGGGAGCTGGAATCCCCCCAGGTCCAAGCCAAACTCCGCCAAATGACTCAAGACACTCAGATCAAGGATGTTTTACTCTACAAGAGAGTCAACAAGAAGTGGCTTCCCTACATCTGACCCTCCTCTCACACTGACATCATCCTGGAGGGCCACACTGCTGTTGAGCATGGTGCAGTCAAGAAGACCCATGAGTGGCTGAAGTCATGCTGCTACTGGGACCAAATGGTTGAAACCATCCAAGAGGTTCTGATAGCCTGTATGTCCTGCTGATCCCAAGACTGGGCCAACCCTTGATATCAGCACTCCGTCATTGCACCAACCAAGCCCTTCAATGTCATTAGTATCAATGTGGTGGGTCCCCTCCCCACTGGTCTACATGGTCACAAGTATATTATTCTTGCCATAGACCATCTGACTAAGTGGGTCGAGGCGATCTCAGTTCCTGCAGCCACAGCTAAGGCTACCGCCTTGTTCCTTGTTCACTCCATTTTCACTCAGCATGGGTGCCCCCAGACCTTGCTCTCAGACAATGGTTTGAACTTCACCTCCCAGATAGTACAGGAATTAACTTCGCTATTTGGAACCACCCAGAGTTTCGCTGCTCCCTACCACCCTTCTACTAATGGGGCAGTAGAAGGGGCTAACGGAACTCTTGTCTCCATCTTTCAGAAGTTGGCCGTCTCAGATCCTGCCCGCTGGAACCATTATTTGCCCAGCGCACTGCTTGCCTACCAGGTAAGCTATCACCATGTTATCAAAATGTCCCCATTCAAAGCCCTGTATGGGCGGGCCCCACGACTACCCAGTAGCATCCAGCCTCTGTTTGAAGCCTCCACTCCCAAGAATGCCAATTTAAATATGAGGGCCCTTGCTGATGAAATTGTCTAGCTCCAAGCCCAAGCCACTCAAGGCATTGTTATCACCACTGGAAGAGAGACATCCCAATCGAATCTTGGATAACCCTCCTTACCAGAATTTCAACTAGGTGACCTTGTTCTTTTTTATCATCATCAACCTGGAGGCCAACAGAACAAGCTTGACGTACTATGGTCTGGGCCCTACAAAGCTATACACAAGGTGAAGTCTGAGTACTCCATTGCCAACATCAATCAAGGGACTGTTGTAAACTGAGTGCATGGTCAGTTCCTCCAGCTGTACTCCCCCCTCTGACAGGATCTTGAAGGGGGCCTTGTCAGGATTTGAGATAAAAATTGTCTCAAATTTCCCATCTTCCAAATCCAGCCATGCTGAATTGGTCATTGATCCCAGCTAAGACAAAACTTTTTCAGGATCATCCTTACCTAGTACTGAGTCACATGGAGCGGGCTTTCCACCTTCTCAGTCAGGTGAGCGATGATATCCATTGAGGACGCCCTCAAGGAGGCCATTCCAGAAGGTTAGTAAAGATCCTGATTGGATGAGGCTCCAAAAATCCTGAAGGCATCGAGTCTCAATGCACCCTATAGATACTGAAGCATTTAGAGTTAATAAAATATTTGGTAAACTAACCCATATTTTCCCATTTCCTCTTCAGTACTCTTTTCCAATTTTCCAGCTTCGAGCCACTGTGAACCCCAGCGCCAGTCTAAGGAACTGTAGCGCCAACAGTGCCACAAGGCGCTCAGCACCACTTGGGACAAAGAATTGGAGGATGAGGTCTTTGCCATAAGTGGATAGCCTTGACATCAACTCCTCATAAAGTTTTTGAGGAAGAAGTGTGAGGGGAGGTTTGCAAAGGTTACCATGAGTGTGGTATACTCTAGAGAGGTGTTCAGGTGGTGGTAATGGGGGTGTTTTTGTATATTAAGGGCATAGCTGCCGCAGCGGCTGCATCATCTTCAATAGGGAATCCTATATCAAAATAGCCCTTGTAAGGGGCAAAATTCAATAAATCCTGCTAGTGCAAAGGTGGCAGTTGCCAGCTCAATTATTGCTTTGTTGACATATAGGAAGAGACGTCTGTACTTGACATGGAGGCAAAAGTGGATAGTGGATTGAGGTAGTGCTAAGGGATGGGGGTGGGTTGGGTGGACTTGTGCAAGATGGAGTGCTAAGTCCCTTGGAGTGATATAAAAGCTGGATGTATTTGGCATACTGGATGATCCAGTCTGCACGCTTTTGCCTGCTTGGCAGTAAATGCTAGCGGGTGGAGCACTGCTTCCCCACACTGGGGCAGCAGGTGGTGGATCCAAGGACATAAATTGGAAAATTGATGTGGTGAGGTGGCGGTGGTTTATCAATTGTTTTTTTCAAAAATTGCTCAAAATTGATGTCAAGTGGAGTAGCTTGTGGATGTATAATTAAAAATTAAGCAACAAAATACTCTAACATATATTGCTGCAAATTAAGCCTTTTAGTGAGGCCAGGTTTAATTGATTCAAGGTAAGATTTGCAAAGTTAATCACGCTGATCTTGATCAGATTAATAAAAAATTAATTTTTTTTGAAGAGCTTATTTGATATATTAGAAATTAATTGCACCAAAATAAAAATAAATTAGAGTTTTATCTAAACCAAATTGGATAATGTTGACCATTTTAAGAAGTCTGACATCCCACCTCTTGTCCAGCTCATATGTCAAATTCTAATCCTCAGTACCAGCAATATCTTGACAAATTTTCTGTTGAAGATGCCCATCTCTTCCAATTGATGAGTTGTTATGCTCAAAGACATATCTTTTATGGTCCCCCTAAGACCCATACTCCAAGTCAAGCACATGTAGGTAGCCCTTCCACTAAACTACCTGAAACAATATCTGATCCCAATGAAACCTGAATAGCAACCATCTCATCTGAATCATGGTCAATTTTTACTTCCATCAGTTCCCAAATTGGACTTTGATACTCTCCTAGATTCAGCTCCTTTTTCAGATAATCCTATTATAATTGTTGCACCTCTTGAAGTAATGCCATCTTATATTAGTCAGTTGTTTTGTGGCATATCTGACTTGCTTTCTTAGTTCCTTTTTTGACTCAGCCAATATCATAAATCAACTGTTCCTTTGACTGAATTAGCTATCAGAAATTGCAAAAATTTTGAGCTTTCATATGTAAAAATAAGTAACTGAGTAATCAAGGCCCACTCTATAGCTCTGAACACCTCCAATCTCTCAAGCATCTTAGATTGAGATGTTGCAGCCTATGCTCTTCATTTTGAGGGCCAAATTCTTTAAAGTTGGACCACAAATCTTCCAGCCTCCCCCAAATTCCATCATTCCTTCTGCTTTTGAATACAATAATCTCATAGTCACTTCCTTTAGGATACCATATGTTCTTTGTGCAACTACCTCACTTTCTAGCACTTTGCATTGATACCTACCTCTTATGGCTCTGATCAGAGACATGATTTGGCAACCTCCGCCTAATATCCCTTGCTCTATGACAGCCCATATGTCCAACGTTCTTGACAAAGCCCGTCAGCAAGCACTCAGACTAATCTTCTGGCTCTAATGCCATATCAGGACTATTCAAAGTTATTCACCAACTCCTCTTTCTTTTCTATTGCTTCCCTCCTCAATCTGAGTATTGCATTTGTCAAGTACTGACATCTCAATTTCTCTTCCCCTTATCACTTTTCTCAGGGTTCAGCCTCTGCTTAACAAACATGACTTTAAGTAGTCTAGTCCTTGCTAGCGTTTGATCTCAAATACATTTCAACAGTATTTACTCATATTGCTATAAATTCTCCCTCCCCCAAGAGGCAACGTAGGCGGAATCATCCCAAATTGATGATACCTAATAAAAAATTGTAAAATATTTGATTTTTATAAGTTTTTCTCTATTTTTTATTAGTTTTTTATTATATTTTATAATTTATATGGGACATGACTTTTACTCAGTTCAGCAGTTCATCTTTTTACTCTTTATTCCCCCAAACTGGTTCCTAGGTATACTCTGATAACAGTTTATGTAATTCAGAAGCCTTATTTTTAAGACTTAATTTAATTTGGTATAGTGATCCTTTTTTAGTGCTTAACCAAATAATGTTATTCATAACCATTTCAATGGTTCAGCGGTCCTTTGAGAACACTCTTATAATTTTTTATGGAATTCACAACTTTAGATACTTAGCATGGACCCAATCAATGATTCTTCTATATGCAAGGTTCTTGATGGAATATGCATCCATCGCTGTCTTGGTGATAAAATTAAATGGACTCAACCATAATGCATCTAGTTTATTTCTTCATCTGAAGTCATTCATGTCATGATAGGCTACTATATTACCTACATAGTATTTGGATAATGCCAGTTGGTTCTTACTGTCCATCATCTTTCCTTGATTTTATCTTAAAGGTCAAATTAAATGTTTTCAACTGCATTTCAATCAAGATATTCAAAAGTCAGATCAAGTACTGCTCATCACTTATCCCCAATGTTGATTTATCCACTAAATATAGAATCAGTGGTAATGCGGCCTTTCTTACATACAGCAATTTTAACAGCGTTTTTCCCGTTGCTGTATGGTGACTAATATTGTGTGTCAATGTCACTGAACTTTAGTAAGCTCCCTAGGCAAAAAGTTTTCCAGCAACCAGTTTTCTCAGCTTTACAGCCAGCATTCCATTCACTCTTTCTACCAGTCTGTTTAACTCTGGCTGGTAAGGTACTGACATGACTCCTTGGATTCCCATTATTTTGTTCAACATCAGGATCACATGGGATGTGAAATTCGCTCTGTTGTTACTTAACAAGACTTGTGGGCATCCATGGCAATATATAGCTTGATAGGATAAACTTGGAGGTACTTGTTGCATCAACTTTTGCCAAATCTTTCATCTTGACCCAACTAGTCAGATGATCAATTGCAACAATAATTTTTGACTACCCACATACTCATAGTCAGCGGTCCCATCACATCAATG
The DNA here is from genome assembly GCA_022478985.1 of Massospora cicadina. NCBI lineage: Eukaryota > Fungi > Entomophthoromycota > Entomophthoromycetes > Entomophthorales > Entomophthoraceae > Massospora > Massospora cicadina. The sequence continues at coordinate 10,910 of JAKSZP010006122.1, read as the reverse complement.
GACATTGTATGCCAGGAAAATCCAGAGCGGACCAGTAAATATCATTTTGTGTTTTATGTGGTTTGTTCAACTAGCACTCAACGCAGAAAGCCAGATAGTTGGCCACATCATAATTGATAGACTCCCAGTAATAATACTAGCAAATGTGGTTGGTTGCCTTTCTCAGGCCTCCATGCCCAACAACCTTATGAGCAGCTTAAACTATAGCCACTTGTTCAGATAGTTTTAGGAATAACAGTCATTTTCTTCCAATTGTCTTAAATACTTGTCCATCCTTGGTCTCTATCACGGTTAAATGACATTATAGTGGGCACCAACCCCAAGGATAAGGCTGGGTGACAAAAGGCCCAGAAGGTGAAGCTTCAGGCCCTCCCTGACCTCAAGCACACATTAGACAACGCTGGGTACAAGCCAAATATGCCCAGGTTGGTACTAGTGAGGTGCATAACGCCCAGCCCCTTGGGTTGGCTTGGGCGTTAAAATGGATGAGATACTCAATTAACAATGATGGTTTGATTCAGTTGATTGAGGAATGGGGTTTTGAAACCCATTCCATTTACAAAATAATGTGTTTGGGTAGGTTACAACTTTAATTTATTACTCAAGTGAAGTCAGTTTCAGTGTATTTTACTAATTCAGATGGGAGCGTTTGCCTATTGGTGAATTGGTGCTTGGGACCACTTCAGCAGACCCTGAATTACCCCAATGTTGTTTAAATTTGATTTTTGTGACCAACATTCCTTGTTGGTTGACTTCTCACAATAAACTTTTCCCGTTTTCCCATTTTTATTTTATGTTATCTTGGATGATCCTCTGTGTGGACCTTTTTGAGGAGGTCTCATGCTATTTTAACCTTTTCATTTTAAATATGATTAGGTTATCCCCTCACACACCGTTGGGTCACCCAGGTTCCCTCCAACCTGGGACGCTTACCCATTCTTCCCCTGTGCACCGCGTCACTTTTGGTTGGTTATTTCCATCAATGATTTCCTTCTTTCTCTTGAGTTATTATTGCTCCAGCACCTTTTGTTGGTCTCTAGTAACTTTTTTACTAATGGCTAGTTCCATGGAGTTGGCCTTGTGCACTGTGCACTACCAAGCTGGGAACAGGAGAGTTGTACACACTCTCTTTACAGTCTCAGTGTTTTCCATCACTTTTTTTAAAGTGCACCTTGGATCTCTTGGGTCTTATTTCCAAGTTCTCCATTAAACATTCTCTGAAACAGCTCATCAGCCTGTTGGTATACCACTTGAACCATTGGCAACCTTGATAAGCTGTCCGCATTTTGATGAGAAGCTCCCACTTGGTGGACTATCTCAAAGTTGTAAGATTGAAGCTTCAGGGCCCATCAAGCCAGACGTCCTTCCTGTTCTATAAGGTTGTGCATCCAATGCAGGGAGGAGTGGTACATTACCACTTTAAAGTGCATGCCATGAATATACACCCAAAACTTCTTACAGGCGTAATTCACTGCAAGGTATTCATGCTTAGTAACAGTATAATTCCTTTTTGCTGCTAACAATGTCCAACTCACATAAGCTACTGGATTTTCATTCCTGAGTTCATCTAATTAACTCAGGATGGCACTGATTGCCGTTAATGAAACATTGGCTGTACTATAAACTCCTGATTGAAATTTGGATATTGCAAAATTGGCAAATTTATTAAATACTGACATAACTTGTCAAAAAAATCCTGGGTCTATTTATTTAATATGTATCCTTTCTTTGGATCCTTCAGCAAATGAAACAGGGGCTCAGCAATCCTTGGAAATCTTGTGCAAATCTTTAGTAATATATGACTATTCCAAGGAACACTTGATATCTTGGAAACTTCTCAGGATACACATCCGCTTTATGGCTTCAATTTTCTGAGTTTTTGGCTGCAGTCCACTGGAGTTGATGAGGAACCCCAGATATTCCAACTCTTTTTTTAAGAAGTGGCACTTCCTCAGCTTGACCTTCAGGTTAGCTGCGGACAGTCTCTTGAAGACTTCTTCCAAGTGATGCAAATGGTCAGTAAAGTTTTTACTGAACACATATATATCATCCAAGTATTCCAGGATGCATGACAAAATCAAGTCATTTAATATGGCATCCATGGCCCTTTGGCACGTTGCAGGCGCATTGCAAAGACCTTTAGGCATCCTATTCAGTTGTATAGCCCCTGCACTGTGATAATCATGCACTTCTCCTGGTCTTCCCTTGGCAAACTTATTCGCCAATATTCCAAAATTATATCTATCATGGAGAGATACTTCGCTTCTCCCAATTGATCTAGAGTGTCATCAATTTATGATAGTGGATATAAATCCTTTTTCATTATTTTGTTCAGCCTTCCATAGTCAATCACAACCCAATTAGAGCCATCCTTTTTCTTCACTATCAGGATAGGGCTTTCCCAGGGACTCAACAACGGAACTAGGAGCCCATGCTCCACTAGTTTGCTGATTTTCTCAATCACTACCACCTCAGTGGCCGTCAACTGACAGATCAGTCTCATCCATATCAGTAAACTTTCCCAGTGTCAACTTTATGGACTACATTCTTTGCACATCCTAAGTCATGATCATCCTGGGTGAAGGTTTCTCAATACTTTTCAAATAGTTTGAGCACCTTCCTCTTGCTGTCTTTTCATCAGACCAGCAAGTTGCTCTCAGTTGACCAATAAGTTAATGCCCTTGGCAACCTCTGCCAGCAATCTTATTTTGGCAAGATTCCCAATATCATGGAATTTTCATAATTTTACTGTTGGGATCAGATGGACAAACGTGATGATCTGATTATTCTCAATCTTTATTCAGTTTTCCACTCAAATTTGCTGGGAGAACTCAGATTTTCTTATGGCCTAGCATCACTATCCCAGGCGCTACCCATGTCTCTTTTCTGGACTTCTTCCCTGGACTTCCAACTTCTCCATACAAAAGGTCAGGTATATCCAATGTCAATCCTGTATTAACTATTATCTGTGATCCCAGTGGTATGGTGTTCAAAGTCTTGCTTTGCAATAGAATTCCCCAATTTTTCAGGATTTTCATTATTTCCCTTCACTTTTGTCCAACCAATTGGTAGAAAATCAGAATAATGCTATCATTGTAAATCAGATTGATGAGGGTTTTTTACTGGTAAGTGAAGTATCTCATCTCTCTGATAAACTAGAGGCAACGTTTGACTCAATATGGTCAACATATTATCTTTGAAGTTACATTTAACTCTGTATTTCCTTAAGAACTCAGTCCTGATTGTAATATCATATTTTTAGTTGGCCAAAACTATAGCTGGGGCAAATACTATCAGGGTTCCAAATCTGAGTGTTAAAGCAATATATGCTCCACAAGAGATGGTAGTATTTGTCCTGGGCAGTTCCATATTCCTTCTTATGTTCCAAAATCAGGTGAGATTCTCATTTTCTTCACCAGCTTGATTGAGACAATATAAATCAGCGCTCCACTGTCAATAATCATCCACACCTTTACTAGATTGACCAGTATATCAATATATGTACACTCAGAGTATTGGAAAATAGTATTTACTGAGTGTAAATCAGCATTACTTGCTGAATTAAGGGTGTGAATTATTTGTTCCAACAGATCAAGAAATATTTCCTTAATTGCACTTAGGAGGATTGACAGATTTGCCTCATCTAATTTGACCTTAACCATATCATTCAGATTCTCAGCAGATTGAATCTTTTCCACTAGTTGGCGCTCATATGGGTGAGTAACCTCTTTATTATTTTGGGGTTGATCTCCTTTGCTCCAGCTCTGGTTACCACATTGACATCTAAGCTGACCACTTGATAAAGCTGGTCCTGTGAGTCATTGTTGATTAACAGATCACTGATGTCAATATTCTCATTTAGGATATTGAGAGGAACAGGCCTAACTGCAGCTCAGGACTATTTCTTGTCTAGGCTGCGGGCCCTTTTCCTGACTCCTGTGTGGATTTGGCCTTCTTTGCCTGGTATACATTAATTTGCTCCTTAAGCTTCTTGCTGAAGCACTGAGTAGCAAAGTGGCCCTTTCTTCCACACTGGTGACAGTGCAAGTTACTATTGTCTGTCCGTTTAACCCTTTATGTTTGTTTCCCAGCATTATTCAATTTTTTGATTCCTTAGAAGTTTCAGTCACTTTGATAGGATTTGTACTTCAGACTGGACTCAGCTTAAAGCTCTTATTAGGGGCCTCAAATGCGGCTCACTAGCATCTTCAAGTGATCAACAATTTGTGAGGTAGTTATTTTGGTGGCTAACACAGAAGACATCATTTAATGCAAATTGCAATAAGGCTAAAGGGCTGCTTGTAATGTGATCCATGCATTAAAATCATCTAATATTTTTGCTATAAACAAAATATGTGATTATTGGTAGAATTGGTCAGCAAAATTTGCTAAGGTCTCATATTTCTGGAATTGGATCCCCATAAATTATTGTTTGCATTTCAACATACACGTGGGGCTTCCAAACTCCTTCATTATTGCAACCTTGGCCTCCAAGTAAGACCAGCTGTCTCCCACTAGATAATGTAATATTAAGTTTTGATAGTCTGTATCCAAACAGTTTATGATTGTCAGAGCTTTTAGTCTATTGTTATAACCAAACATGATCATGTCAAACAGTCAGAAGAATGCAGAAGCGTTGTCCCAATGATAAGTGGGTAATCATGGCATGGCTTTGAATACCTCAAAATTTTCTTTAGCCGCCACTCTCAGCTCAGCTACCTGAATGACTTGAGAAGTAATTTTGGGGGTTATCTCTAAAATAGTTGTGAATGCTGTCAGCATATTCCTATGAGTTGCTGATTTTCCAACTGGAGTTCTAGAGGTCTTTTCTTTGACATCAGTCACCACATAAGATTTGCATTCACATCTCTGGTTCTTCAGATCATTGACTTGTTTCAATAGTTGTTCCATGTCTGAGCTAAGTGAGCACAAATGAACATGATATGCTTCATATTCTGTCTTCAGAAATAAAATTTTCTTGACAAAAATACCTCCTTTTTTCTATAATGACGTTACTTTACCAAGTAACTAATTGCTGAAATTGGAAACTTCTACTTCTTCCTCAATCTTAGTGACTCTCTCCTCTAAGGCAGAAAATTCTCTATAATTATCTGAATTCAATGTATTCTTGTTGACAGTTGCCAATTCAATACATAAATTTCCCAATTATTTCTTATAGGACATCATATAATGGCTTAACTTACTCAACTACCCCCTGTAGTGAGCACCAAATATTAAAATCTGGGACTATAAGCCTCAAATGTTGATAAATGGCTTAACTGATATTTATCAGAATTTAACTTCACAGGTTTGGTATGTGCACAATCTGCATTGTTTGATAGATATAGATAATCAATAATAATATAATGACTATTATCTGTAATTGAATAATTAAACCATAGGTGGTCCAATGCTAAACTTAATCCACTCTCAGATTTAAAGGTTCAGGCCCTAGTTCTCATCACGCTGAGTCAGCAGAGACCCACATCAAAGGTCTGCTTCTCTTTTAAGGATATCTGATTCTTACTTTTTATACACACAAAAGAAGCCACAATTATTTTATACTGCAACAATAATTAACTGAATATGAATAGAACTTGATATTAAATTAGATTTAATATATGATCTTTTGTGAACCTTTTTTATTAACAGAGTTACAAGGAAATTTATAGAGGGAATTTGGCGCCCAACTCCTCAGTTGGCACCTTAGCCATGAAATGGCACCTGTTGAATTTTCTTACAACATATCTACTATTGATGGTCTTCTTCATTGGGTTAGGATTACTCCATCAGATATCCCAGAGATCTAAAAATGAAATGAGCTAGAAAATGTGTCCCTATCATTTCTGCTTGATCACAGCAAACCAAACACATTTGGCTAGTAATCTGCTTGGATAATGGGACTCTTTACCCATTATAGCAAATCTTGAACCAACTGATTGCTTTGCTAGTTGCAGGCAGCATCGCTTGCCTCACAACTAGTAAATAAATCACCAATTTTGTACTCAAGGTGAGCTGACCTTAGGAAAAATATATCACACCAGGAATTTATCTAGCCAGTACAGGTTTCAAACTTGTACTGAACAAAACCTGTACTAAGGTGGAAGCAGGAACTACCCTGCCAGGCTAACCACCCTTATAAATCTCCAATCAGTCAGTGATGAAACCTGACTGATCCCATTTGGTACACCTGATAGTTAATCAGCTATCAAATGTCAGATGCCCAAATTTTTCAGAAACTCTGCCCACTGAGATCTTAAGCATTAGCATGGATCAATCCTTGATGGATTAAAACAAGGCAAATTACTCAAATTTTTGGACATTATTAACATGGAATTGAGGCCAACTGAGTTCTGTTAACTCACTAGTGGGACTTATCTTCTAGCAAATAAGCAGATAACCTAGGAAGCTGGAAAAATGGGCAAAAAATCCCAACACATGTGAAGTTTCTAATGCAACATGACCTACCATGCAAGGCTCACCTGCTTTACAAGATACATATCTCATAAATGAACTATGACATTGAATCATTTTATCAGGGGAAGTTAAACCAAACCAAAATTAATGATAATTGTCAAAGATAGTAATATATCTCCTGGTGTATAAGATTATAATAAAGTCCAATAGTTACTAGCTCACTACCACAAAAAGAATGCAAAGAATATTAAAATTTATTTAATATGGTAGACTGAAGTGGTTTCTAGCCCTCATAGATAATAAAACTTGATTAAAAATTTCAAAATAAAATAAATTTCAAAACTTTTTTGATGTTCTAGGACCACTATATGGAGTAATCAATATGTTTAAGTTTGTAAGTAATACTTTTCTGATTTATAAAAACTCTTACTTTAAATAAAAACTTGATGACTAAATAATACAAAAATGTTTATTTTTATAGCTTAAGACTAGATTTTTAACTCTCTTAATTAATGACTATAATTACAAATAGCTCATATATATATTCTGATAACTTTTACTCTTTAATTTTTACTTGAATCTCTTAAAAGTCTAGTAATCTGGAAAACCTACTATAATTACTAGAATATTATACTTTTATGAGACAATCACATTGTTTGAAAATTAATCTGACCTTCTCTTTTTCTTTTATAACTATATATCAAGGGCCATAAATATATGGGCAAAGAAAAATTTCCAAAATTTTGTTTCTTCAGAGGCTAGTTCTTTTCCTGTTGTGGTTTAATTTAGTATCTTGTTATATAAGTGTTTATATCTACTTTAAACTTTCTGTTTAAATAATTCTTTATTATTCTTTCATTTTTCAGCCTGTTTGGAAATATATCAGGTAAATATCTGTAATGGCCTTCTTCTGGTCTCTTTTTAAATAGGTTACAGAATTTTAAGACAACTGATGAGTGGCTGGGCTCAAGTTAAGTAGGGTAAGGTAGTATATTACTTGATAAGTAAAGGATTAAGACATCTGTCACTTTGGCATCAATCTTGTAATTTATTATGAAACTTTAGCCTCCACCTTTTCTTTTCAACATATATAAGAATTTGTATTGTTTCCAAAGAGTTTTTTGGAAATTAAGCCCTCTCTTATTGTAGTATGAGTGAGAAGCACAATTGAGATGGATATTGCATCAGAGGATCCTTCTTGAATTAATTTAGTTTCTGGACACAAAACACTTTGATAGTTTCTTACTAAGCATAAATGTGAATACTATATTTTTAATACAGAATTAGAGTAATAGCATAAAGTAATGTATCCAAGATAAATTGATTTTATTGTCAGACATGTATAAAAAGACTTCTTGCTATGTACTTGATATGTGAAGTAAGCCTTAAGAACTTTAGCCTGGTATACTTTTTACTAACACATTTTATCCTTATAGTGCAGTTCCAAACCAAACTTAAATAGTTAAATCTTGAATTTCTCAGATAATTCACTATATCCAATTATATAAATACAGTATTTTTATTTACTCAAAATTGTATTTTATTAGAACTGACTAAGCCCGATATTTTATATGTTTTCACTTGAGTTAAGGGGCTAGTTAAATATATATAAAGATTGAAGGTTGGGCACCACTAGTGCTAAATATTTATATAAAGAAACTAATCATGTTCTGAATTTAGCAATTTATGCATTAGAAACAGAATTGGCTTTACAACCCGAAAGCATCACGAGCAGAGCAATATCTACCAATGAAATGATTAGATAAAATGGGTTTCTAAACAAGCACGATGCTTAGTAACCTTTCTACTGCACTAGCTAAAGCGCGAGAGCTTTTTTCGTATGGCCAAAGTCACATCCCAAAACCCCTTCGATCTCTTAAGTGAGGCCGACTTCGAAGGAGAAGTTCAGGCTCCCAAAGTACAGCCTAAAAAAGAGAAGTCTACCTCTAAGCCCGCGGAGGCAGCCGTTTCTCGTTCCAAGGCTCAGGAGAATCGCTCTTCCAAGGATGCTACCCCTCGCGGACCTCGGTCTAAACCTTCGCGCACTGAGGATGTAGATTCTGAAAGTAAATGCGTTAAGATACATTAATTAAAAATTAGTTACGCGCGGCCCCCGTAGTCATTCTGACAAAGAAAAGAGGAATCTTAGAGGACGCGGTAATCCTCGCGGTCGAGGTCGTGTTTTTGATCGCCACAGTGGAACCGGGAGAGTGTAAGCGTATAATTTAAGCGGGCTCTGAGTTTTTTAGGGACACTGAAAAAGCAATTAGTCAAAGCTGGGGTCATCAAACCGAAAACCTTGAGGAGACTGAAAACGTTGAGACGTATTATTTTGTTTTTGGCATTTTAACATAGTAGTGCTGAGCCGAAAGCGACTGAAAGTCCCGTAATTGAGCCTGAGGCTAATCCCAAAGATGATGTCAGGACTCTTGAAGAATACTATGCTGAAAAGAAAGCCCAAAAGCTACTTTCTGATGAAAAAGAGAAGCAGTTGCGTAAGGCAAACGAGGGAGCTGATGAGTCTCAATGGAAGGGAACTGTTCTTTTAAAAAAAGAGGATGAAGAATTTTATGCTGGAAAGGTAGTTTGTATTTTTTGGCTAAAAATTATAGTCTAGCCAAGCAAAAGCTCGCAAACAAAAGAAAAGGCCATCAAAAACGTTGTTGAAATTGAGCAGAAATTTAATCAAACTGGTGAACGACGCAACGACCGCAACGACCGTCGTTCTTCTCGGGGAGGGGCTCGTGGTGGACAACGTGGGCCTAAGATGAGGTTTCTAGCTCTATTAATTTAACGGACGCAAGTGCTTTTCCATCGTTGGGAGCAAAAAGTAAATTAGGTTGATCACTTAATTAAAAAGGGTTGAAGTGGCCTTGTTCATCCGGAAAATGCTGATTAAGCAATGTATCTTTATAAGCTTTGAAAGATTTGTTATTTATGGTTTTATGTTACTGCTTTTAAGTTATGTATTAACAAACAGATTGGACTTATTTTCCTTATATTATTGAATGCTCTAGCTTGCATAAAATTAAATGTTTTTTATGTTTATTTAGAGCTTCAATTTTTCATTTATCATTTTTAATTTGTATTTCTTTTACTTAAAATGACTCTACTTTAATCATTTTATTCTTATAATTAAAAATCACACAAGTGTTCATGAATTACTTTGTTTTTAATTAGCCATACACGAAAATAAGAGATTTTCTAATTTGGAAATGATTATAATCTATTTTGAACAGTTTTATACATGCGCAAGTGTGTGATTTGAGACCTGGTTAATTTCTTATAAAAATCAGCTTACTTTGAAAGGCTGTTAGAGCAACTATTTACGTCTAAACTTGTTTATATTTATGATTAATTATTTTACAAATTATATATGTATTTCGGTGTTAAAGCAGCAACAAAGTCTATTAACTAAATTAATTTATCAAAAAATTTTGAATATTATCTTAACGTTTTTCCTTTTAATAGTTGCATAGTTATCAATATAAATTAACCCTAGATACAGTTACTGTTAATTATAATATTTCTAGTAAGCTCCTTAATCTACTCAACCCACTTTTGAGCTGATTTGCCAAGCAAAATTAGAAATCCAACAAAAGCGTTTAAAAGCTCAAGTTTGCCTAGTATGCCAAGACCTATCTTCCATCGCACCTACATGAGGCAGTGGTCCCATCCCAGCAGGTATTTGCCTAGCGGCTAAGCAAGTGCAGGCTGAATTAGCCAGTCTGCAAAAATAACTGGGTATTTTACTCTGCTTTATGACCTTTTTCTACATCATATGTGCAGATACTCAGCGCAAATAATATTAACTCTTCACTCTATCATATGTTTCTTCTTAAAAATAAAACAACTTCTGTTTCCTTAAAGTATTGGAGCAGGTAATAACATTGCAACTGCATCAACTGAGCATACAAATCTTGCTAGGGTTTACCCCTTTAAGAAATACTTTGATGGCTTTTAGAATGAGATAGATATACCTGCTGCAGCAATTATTCTGCTGTTTAGAAAAAAACACTAATCTTTATCACATATACCTATTAAACATCAGACTAAATACTGCTAGAAATTTTAATAATTTGTCTTCACACCTTTCTCCCTAATTTAAGTTTAAGAATTAGTAAGAAGTTCAATGATGTATGGTACCAACTCAACTTTATAGCTTTTTAATGTAGTGCGTTATATTTATGGCATCTTATGCTAAGCAAATAATAAGTATTATTCTTTCAGCCTAATGATTTATAAATCTAGGAATTGTCTTCATATAAATGTCATTATAAAAACTCAAATTATTGATAGTTGGTAAATTATCATTCTATAACAAGGTGAACTTAATACACTTTGTAGTTTAACAGCTTTTGTAGTAGAGTGACCAATCATATAGCTCAGATACCAAATCTACTATGGGATTTTGCCTATCCACTTTCCTGTCACAAAAGGTTACATTTTTCTTGGAATAATTCACCCTAAAATGATAAAAAAGGTATGCAAAA
>JAKSZP010006121.1:0-24836 GCA_022478985.1 Massospora cicadina | reverse complement strand
ATTTTTATTGACCGCAAAATTAAGCAAATGTTTGCCTTGGTTCTATATACCACCTAACTTCCTGGACATACCTAAGTTTAATTGATTTTAACAGTGCACTATTCTTCTCTGGAGCTTATGAGATTGCAACTTGCATATTATTTTAAAAGCAGTGGGAATCGTCTCAGTCTCATTTGTAAATTCTCTTTGGTGCAATTAATTGACTAATTATATTGCAATTAAGGTAATTTAAATGATTAATCAAACATTTTTACTACAATTATTCATCTGATATGCAATTATTCGATCTAACTTCATCACATATCCTCTTGATCTGATGGATGATATCTGTAATCTCAGGAATTCCACTAATGTCAGGATTTACCCTGACATCACCCACCAAGGCTGAAGCTACCTGCGAGGCCTTCTTTTTCTCTTTCTTTAAGCTTGCCTACATTCTTTAAGTGTTCCTCAGGCTCTTAAGTGCTCTTTTCTGCAGGATATCCAGCCCACTTAACCAGGTATAGCACTTTACCATGATTATTTGTCTCCCTTTAATATCCTCAACTTCAAATTCAAAACAAAGGCCTTTGATAAGAGAAGGTTCTGGGTCTCTAACCTTCTGATGGGGTAGGGATTGACCATCTTTTTTGAAGAGCAGGGACCTGTGGAACACATTATGAATTTTCCATCCTTCAGGTAGCCCAACACGGTAAGCCACCTTCCCTAGAACTTCTGTCACCTTGTAAGGTCCCACACGTCGATGGGCAAGCTTGTGACATGGTACATATATGGGTATATTCTGCGCATCCAAATAGACCTCACTACCAACTTCCAATTAATTCCCAGGTTTCTTCTTCTTGTCTGCAAAGTCCTTGTAGGTTTGTACATCTCTCTTCAAGTTTGCCAAGCACAACGCATGTGTCTGATGGATCTAACTTAAGAAATCTATTCCCATCGGGTTGTCTGCTTCTGTAGCAGGTAGTGGTTCCCAGTGAACATCATGTCCATAATAAGCTAAAAAAGTGACATCCCAGTAGTGGTGTGATCAAGATTATTGTAGCAAAACTGTGTCATTGGCAACAAATCAACCCAATTATCTTTCTCCGCGTTTACATAACACCTTAGGTACTGCTTTAGAACCTGGGTAACCCTCTCAGTTTGTCCATCAGTATGAGGATGATATGCCGTAGACAAGCATATTTTAATTATGAGGTCTAAAAAAAGTTGCTTCCAAAAGCGTGATGTAAACTGAGGCCCTCAGTCTGAGTATACTCTCTGGGGGTACCGTGGTGGAGAAGATATGATTTATAAATAACTGGACTGTCTCTTTTGCAGTGATACTTGTAGTTGAAGGGATAATGTAAGCCATTTTGGTAAATTGATCCAAAACTACCAGAATTGCATTAAACCCCTTGGAGAGGGGTAACTCCACAATGAAATCCAAAGATACTGATTCCCAAGGCTTTTGTGCAACATCTAGTGGCTCTAACTGACCCTCAGGATGACCCCTGAGAGCCTTAGTCCTTTCACATGTTTCACAACCAGCTAAGTAATTTTCTACATCTCAAATTAGACCAGGCCACTGAAAGGTACGTTTAATGAGATTTATCATCTTATTCCTTCCAGGGTGTCCAGCCATAGCTACACCGTGATGAGCTTGTACAATTTCTAAACGCTTTGGACCTTCTGGAACAAACATATACCTTTCCAACGTACCATTTGATCTTTTAGTGAGTATCCCCTCTTGTACCATGCATTTTCCAGATTCCTGCTAAGGTCATTATTTACTTCTTGGCAAAACGCGATATAATTCTGGACTTGCAAAATCTCCTCTCCTCGTCCAACTAAAACAATATGAGGAATAGCTCATAGGGGCCCGTTGGTCTTCAATAGCACCTGCGTATTGTTCATTTAAATTTATTGTGGGGAAGGCCGACCAGGGGACGGACACTTCTGAAAGTAAACTCAAAAGAAAATGAAACTTATTAACTGGGAGGGCACCCCAGAGAAGCGATGCTATCTCCTGTTGCCAGCGGGAACGCCACTATGGGGAGGATGGGGGAACGTGTAAAGGGGCCATAACCACAATTGAACATGTGTGGAGGAAGGGGTCCGAGTTGATGAACCAAACTGGGAACCAGGAGGAGACCAACTGTCAGCCACGTGGTGGGAGGTACCCAAACATCCACGCTTGAAAGTGGTCCACCAATTTTGACCAGAATTTGTGGACAGCTTCTGGGAGGGTGGGGGTGGAGCCTGCAATGGCATCCAAGACAATCGTGTGGATAGTCCACATGGCGATTGCAACCACCAGAGCATGGAGGGAGGGTGGAAGAGCGGAAAAAATGGATAGAGCAAACATATCCCTAGACAGACTGAAGGGATGTGCTTGATCCTGACAAAGCAGAAGTTGAACCTCGCGCCATATCACTTTAGAGGTAGGGCACTTCTCCAGGCGGTGGAACAGCGTTCCATACTGGCCACACATGACGCAGGACGAGTGTAAAGCGTTAGAGCGCTCAGCCATATGGTACACCCACCTCAGGCAGCGCCACACATGGGAACAGATATGAGGCAGCAACAGGAGGTGGTGTGCGTATTTCCAAATAGTCTTCTGGGTCTCAAGATGATAAGGTATGTCCATCATATCCAGGTAGTCCACCCTGGACAGGACATGGGGCTGTGTGGGGATCAAGCCATCTTGAATGGGTAGCCCCTGTACCTCCATTGTGAACTGAGGAGAGGGGCGGCCTCTATGGGCTGTGTGTCCACAATTATTGATTCTCCACTCAGCGCTCCGCATGGAGAGGAGGATTTTTTTGAAGTGGGGTTTAGTACCGTGAGGACCAGCGGCCGAAGGGTGGGAAGCCAGATATTTTACCAAGGAGTGAGGGTTCAATGGATTGGTAAGGCCCAGGGTGTGGGAGAAATTGGAGTGGGCCGCACGGGACCAGTGTTGGGAGGGGAGCATAGGGGCGGTGACGGCCGCAATCCAGGTGCCCAGGATCTTGGCAGCATATGCTTTAAAGTTGAGCAGGCCCGTGCCACCATGACGACGAGGGCCAAACATGACCTCAAGATGCACTGGCAGTGGGCGGCCTGACCAGAGCCACCCTTGTAGAAGGGCATTCATAGATTTAAAAAAACCTGGGGAGAAGGCGATGGCGTGGGCTCCAAACCAGACTTTGGAGAGGAGCATAGAGTTGGCTAAAACAACCCTGCCAGTAAGGGAAGTAGGGTGGGCTCTGAGGGAGGCTATGCGCTTTGTCACGTTGTATAGAATATGACTTTCCATTACTGCTGAGGCATACCCGCCTGCCTCCACCCACACGCCCAGATGGCGGACAGGCCCTATGGTAGGGCGTGGCACAAAGGGGAGCACAAGTGGGGCGGTGTGGGGTGGGCAGGGTAAGCAGGCACATGTGCGAGCAGATGGGCTGGGCTGGAAACAGGCCGCTGAGGCCCAGCGGGTTTGATACTGACCAAGGAGAATGATTTTGGTTTTGGAGGCGTTTAGTGCAGCATTACTTACCCGGAGTAAACCTGGATAAGGGCTTCAAGCACGCGTGCATCATGATTGTTAGACACCCTGACCACACAATTATCAGCAAATGCCATCACCTTGACTGGGGCTTAGCCTTGCACATGGATCCCAGTGAGGTGGGCATTTACGTTCCAAAGTAGTGGGTTAAGGCTGAAGTTGTATAAGAGTGGGCTAAGGGGGTCCCCTTGGCGTAAGCCCCTTTGAGGGCGGACTACTTCCATGAGGAAGCCAAGGCCACGCACTGCCATTGTAGCAGATTCCGTAAGCATCATCACCCAGCTGATGAAGCGAGGGGGCAAGCGGAATTGGTGGAGGCAGGCCCTGAGGTATTCCCAGTTTACTCTATCATAGGCCTTCTGTTGGTCAAAGAATACTAGTGTTCCAGAGGCTGTGGACTGGCATGTGTTAGCCACAGAGTGCACATTGTCCCAAATCGACCTTCTGGGTATGAAACCAGATTGTTCTGTGTAAATGGTGGCAGAGGCTACAATCCCTAGACGTCTAGCCATGATTTTAGTTAAAAAATTTTGCATCCATGTTAGTTAAAGAAATGGGGCGCCAGTTGGCTAGGTCTAGCTTATCCCCTTTCTTGAAAAGTGTGATGGTTAAGGCCTCTTGCCCTCCTGGTAGAAGGTGCGTATCCAGAAGGCTCTGGTTAAGGGAGGCAAGCAGCAGTGGGGATAGATATGTGAAGTACTTCTTATAGAACTCATATGGAATGCCATCAGGGCCTGGGCATTTCTGATTTGGTACACCGCGGACGGCGGACCAGAGTTTATTTGGAGTAATCAAATTCATTAACTCTATTGGGAAATGGTGCAAATGTGAGTGCTATTGAGAAATTTTGCCATTTTGGCTGGCTGAATTGGATTGGATCAGTACAACTCGGAGTAATACTTTTGTATTTCAATTGCCACTTCAGCTGGTGTATCTGCAATGGAATCGTCCAAACTTCGCACCTGTGTGCAGGCCAAGCTCTGGCGCGGTGTGAAGAATTTTTTGAAAAAAATAAGTGGAGCATGTGCCGCCCTCTATAATGTGTTTGGCCCTGTACTGAACACAAACTCGATGTTTGTGTTGCCTTTCAAGCGCGTTGAGGTGGGCAGCTGCTTCTGCCCACTTCTGGCCCCATGCAGGGCTGTAGCCCATGGCTGGGATGTTAAACTCCAGGTGTGCCAACTCTGCTAGGGCGCGCAAGATGATGGCTGATGAAGCTCATGAGCGTCAGGAGGAAAGGTGGCGAGCGTGGCGGATGGTATCCGCTTTGAAGGCTGACCATGTGGAAATTGAGTCCATGAAAAATGGTGTAATAAACTCTTTTGCTGAAGTTGCAGATTCCACCCATCTGGAAATTCCTGGCGACGCGAGTTCAGGTGGGCGGAGTTTGCACCAATGCAGACCCCTAGCCTCTGTGATGGGTAAGTGGTAGGTTATTGAGACCATCTGGTGATTAGAGAAATCGATTTTTGATGTGTGGAAGTGGGAAATATGGGATTGAAATTTCACTGGCGTGAGGATAAGGTCTATGCGGGTTATGGACCTTGATTCGCCATTGTGGATGTGGGGGCGCGTCATGTTCTCAAGCAGCAGAGCTTGCTGTGGAAGCACGTCTAACAACCCAAGGGTGGCCTTTAGAATGCGAAGTTCTATGTGACCCTGGGGGCGTGGGATGAGGAAGGCCAGTGGTCCGTGGATGGGTTTAACTAACAGTTCATGTTGCCAACTATGAAAGGGTCAGAGGGTAACAGAAGGGATTTGACTGATGAGAAACATTCCCAATGCTCTTGTGCACAGGTCAGGGTGTAAATGTTGATGATAGCGTGCGCCACGTCAGCCCACAAAAATGTGACAATGAGGACTTAGCCATTGAGGAAGGATTCAGATGATGAAAATTTAAAAATTGTTTTTCTGAACAAGCACCCCACAGTGCTCAGATCAGAAGGAATGGGAAGGGAGGAGCATGGTTTTCCAAGCATCCTTGGAACCTCGTGGACAGTGGGACTCCTAGATGGCCAGGATGTCCACGGGTAAATTTTTTTGTAAAAAACTCAGTTTCCTAGCCCAGGACAGCAAGGCCTTGAGTCCGGCAATTTTTAATGTCCCTAAAGTGAAGGCTTCCCCCTTGCACCTAAGGTGCAAGGGGGTGGGCCCCCTGGCCCACCAGCCTCTTCCAGGTCCCCACGGGCTTTCACAGCAGCGCGGGTATTAGCAGCAACGCTATCAGGGTTTTTGTTAATTTTAGAAGACAGGTTTTAATTGGCTTTTGCCTTTACTTTTGGTTTCTCCACTGTCAAATAAATTTTTTGTGGTGCGGACAAGTCCAGTGCACCAACGTTTGGGTCAAAAAAATTTTCAAGTAGGTTGGAGACCAAATTGGTTCCAATTGGGGCTTGGTTGCAAAGGTCAGGTGGATCAAGTCACCCATCAGATCCTCAGATTGGGTGGCCAAATCAGCTTGGGCATCCCAATCTGATTGGTTGAGAGATCCTGAGTTGCTTCTGCCATGAAGGTTTCAATGTCCTCCTGGCGTTGGGAGTGTGGGATAGTAGAGGCGACCTTGGCCGCTTCCTTGGCTGCAGCCCTGCGGGCCTGTTTGGCCTTCTTTTGCTCTTGAGGGGAGACAGGCTTTACTAGTAAGTAGCAGCCTTGTGCTCCCCACGGGAAGGCCTCTTTGGTACTGGTAGTTGGTTCATAGTGAGCCTCCCTGTTGGTCATGGCCACCGAGGGGTGCTCTTGGAATGTGATGCCTCCTTGGTGGGGCATGCGTGTGCCTTGTGGCTGAACGCGTCACAGTGGGTGCAGATGAGGGGTGCGCTGTCTACAGTTACCTGGAAAGGGTGGGTGGTATGCCCTGTGATATCAATAAAAGTGGAGTGCATGATTTGGGTTAGGTCCTTCACAATCTTCTCAGTTGGGGTCAGAACTGCAATGGCTTCGCCAGTGCACAGGTGTGGCATCAGCATAAAGCATTGTATCTCAAAGGATTGTATTTCGCATATACTGTTAGACCAGCTTTCAGGTGCTGCTCCAGAATGGCACGCTTGACTGTAGTGGGCAAAAAGTCGAATGTGAGGAAAATTTGGTTGTATTTTGTCCATCTGGTGCGTTTGGTTTTGATGACCCGCTGCCCTTCGGGGAGGTCAATCACAACATGCACCACAGCAGCCTTGTCTGCTGCCTCCTTGTTTTTGAAACCAAGATCCAGCCAACTGTGTGACATGGAGTGAGGTGCGACGTACACCACGGTCAGGAAATAAGTGTGCACATCCCCACAAAAATTTTCCCACAAAGCTGTTTGTTGGATATCCAGGAACACCCAGACTCCATATTCCACTGATGAGAGTGGTTGAGAGTGCGGCGTGTTGATGTACTGGTTACATCGCGCCTGCCAAGCAAGGATTTTTGGGGATATAGTAACTTCCAGTTTTTTATTTTTATCTAATACGCCAGTTTCTCTGGGGCATTTGCAAATGTTAGAAGTCGCGGGCCTACCACCTGTGCCTTTTACCTTACTTGCACAACTGCTCCCTGACATGGGCTTAAACTAATCTCCTCTGTGAGATTATCAAACTAAATTCAGACTTGAATTTAATAAGTTGCAAAAGTTATTGCAACGAGAGAGAAAAGTTAGCACCTGCATATTGTGCTTAGAAATCTCTTCATTGGCAGGTACCATGTCAGGATGACAACTCAGGAAATCAGGAACCACATTAACCTTTCCAGGTTTATAACCAATGTCTAAGTTAGATCTGCCAGAGTAAGGGCCCATCTGGCTTTCCTCTGGTTTAGCTGTCGTGGGGTGAAGAAATAAGTGAACTTTTTGTGGTCTATTATAATCTTTACGGGGCGCTTAGCCCCACAAAGATACTGACGCTATTGTTTCAAGGCCTAAATGATAGTAACATCTCTTTGTCATAGATACGGTAGTTACATTCCCATGGGATGAGTTTCTTAGAATAGTAGGCTATGGGTTGCAGCCTACTATCATTCCCCTCCTGCAACAAACCCACTTCAAGCGCAAAGCCAGAAGCGCCAGTTTCAACTACAAAAGTATTTTCATAGTCAGGTATAGCCAACACAAGGGCAGAAACAAAGGCGTTCTTGAGGGAAGAAAAATTTCTGCCGCTGAGTTCCAATTGAAAGTCACAGAATCTGAAGTGAGACAGGTAAGGGGTAATGCAATGGTGGAAAAGTCCTTGATAAAATCAGACAAAAGTTTGCTAATCCTAAGAATCTGCGGACCTCTTTCTGGCAGATAGGCGTTGGCCACAATGTGATTGCCTACACTTTGTTAGGCGCCATAGTAAACCCATATTTGTATATAACATAGCCTAGATACTCAACTTTCTCTTGCGCAAACTCACACTTTGATAGCTTCACATGAAAGCTGTACATTCCAAGCTGCTCAAAGACCAAGTTCAAGTGTATCAAGTGTTCCTTTGGACTATTACTGTAAATCAAATTGTCATCAAGGTAGGCCACACAGAAGTGGTCCATGTAACCACCCAGAACCGTATTAATCATTTGTTGGAATGTGCTAGGTGCAATGTAAAATCTAATGGCATCACCAGATATTCAAATAACCCAAATCGCGTCTTGAACGCCATATTCCACTTATCACCTTCTTTTATCCATATCTGGTTGAATGCATCCTTCAAGTTATCTTTGGAGAAGATTGTGGCCCCAGAAAACTGGTCGCTCAGGCAATCAGCATCAGGCAAAGGATACCGGTTCTTAATTGTTATTTCATTGAGCTTCTGGTAGTTTATGAATGGCAGTAGTCCCCATCCTTCTTACTAACAAACAACATGTGTGATGAACAGGTAGAGCGGGACACTCGTATAAACCCTTTTTTCAAGCATAGTATCCAGGTAGCACGCAGGGCAACCTGTTCCCGCTTATTGCAACTGTAGATTGGTCCATGGATGGGATGCTTCCCTTCTAGTAAATCAATCGTATTATCAAAGGATTCATGGGCTGGTAGTTGCCTAACCTCCTCTTCTCCAAAGAGTGAAGACCATTTTGATATGTAATCTGGAATCTTCCCTCTTCAAAAATCCAATGAGTCCTATTGAACTACAATCGCAGAAGTTCCAGGACTTTTAACTCCTTCTAAAGCACACTCAATGAGCCTATCCTTCATCTTGTTTGTGATAGAGTTCTTCCCATAATTGTGCTGGAGTTCAACCTGTGTCAACCAAGGATACCCAAGAATTACAGGATGGGGTGAAGTATGCAGAACCCAAAACTCAACTTGCTTTTGACTTGCCCCAATATTTAAGTCAAGTTACGTGAGCAGTGGAAAGCTATAGACTGTTCGTCATTTCCCAGGATTACTTTTATTGGAGGTTTTTTGCATGTAAGCCCAGCATTCGCACTGCATACACTGAGATAAAGTTCTGTGAGGCTCAACTGTCCAGAAAATCTACGGTTTTAGTACACTTCTTTTCAACATGTAAGTTCACACTTAATAATGGATAAGACCATATATCTCTTTAATGAGGAAACGATGGTTTGCGGGTTTCCCTTATTATAATTCTCTTGAATACAGCATTCTTCTGGTCCGCCAACACTCACCATTTTATTCTTGTTTATATCAATATCTTTTTAGTGGCAACATGGTGGGGCGATGTCTTATTAAATCTGCTAAGCGACTTCCTAACCCCTGTCTGAAGTAAAGTGCTCCCATTTCTTCATCTAACTCTGTCTTCTAAAAGATATCCAGGAACATCTGTATGTATACCTCAACAGTTATTCCTTCTTGTTGATAATTCATTAAGGCTATCCTTGCCTTTAATCCGGTATTAGTGTAGGTTGCTGTTAACAATTGACTTTTGATTTCCTCATAGTTAATGCGCATATTATCATTCTCTTCTAATATACTTATAAACCAACTCAGCGCATCACCAGTTCTAATTGAACCAACTTATATAATTTTCCGTGCATCATATGAATAGGTCGCAGTATAAGCTTTAAAATATGCCCCCAACAATGTAAGACATTTTTCACTTCAGCTAAAGATTATTTTTTGCAAGGGAACTAAAGGGTAAGTCTTAGGTGTATGGTTGGCCACACTCACTGTCTGCACTTGAATGGGTCCTACTGCTCCTTTATAAGTTGTTTTATCTCTCTTTATTGAGAAACCATCTTCACCAGCAATTGGTAACTTCCCATCAACAAAGCAAATATCAAAGCCCCAATAATAAAAACGCAATGGGATATTTATTGTAATTTGGGTGGTCAAATTGTCAGGGACTGGTATACTACTGACCTGATTGTATGTAGCTACCCATGAGCTAGCATAACCAAGGGGTTTAACCCAGTATTTATAAGGACACTAGAGGTGTCCAGGTATAAGGAATGATGGGTAATCTGGTATGGGAGTTTCTTAAAGACATGGTTTTAGAAGGGAAAAGTTGTAAGGGCGTTTCTTGTAGGCTTTGGTGGTAGATCAGTATTGATAACACTTTAGTAAATAAACTCAATAGCTTTTGCACGGTAAAGAATATTTTTATTAGCCCCAAAATTAACCAAATGAAAAACTTGGTTTTATATACCATCCAACTTCCTGGACATGCCTAAGATTAAATAAATTTAACAATGCACTATTCTTCTCTGGAGCTTATGGGATTGTAACTTGCATATGATTTTTTAATGACAGTGGGAATCATCTCAGTCTCTTTGTAAATTCGTTTTGGTGCTATTAATTGACTCAATATTATTGCAATTAAGGTAATTTAAATGATTAATTGTACATTTTCACTACAATTATTCATCTGATATGCAATTATTTGATATAACTTCATACATATTCTTTTGATCTGATGGCTGATATCTGTTCTCTCAGAATTTTACAATGTCAGGATTTACCCTGACACCCTCCGTGACCCATATTTATCCAGCTTCTAAACCCGCGGGCCCTGGGCCATGTTTGCATGGTTCATCGCTGTGTTAATATTCACATTTATAGCCTATTTCCACTCATTGGCAAAACTTTTTACTAATCAACTAAAAATCATTCACGCAGCAGTGCCTCAGGCACTTGGGCCTGTCATTTGGGTATTTCAGTACTCAATCTAGCAGGTCAGTCTAAACTTACTTTTCCATGATTATTACACCCTCCATCAGGCTGCATGTACCCAGAAAGTCATCTCCCTTCAGTGCCAAATGATGCGTGGCTTCTGGTTGAGCCTCCCATTCCTTCTGCCGTGGCTTTTTCATCTGCATGCAACCCAGAACATAATGGTGTTTTCTGATGCAACCTCATGTAAGCATGGCTGCTTGCCTCTGTGCAGAAGCTGCACCAGTGCTCGCTGTGACCACCAAACCTGGAATGCAGTGCCATTTGTGTGTCACCACTGCGCCTTGCCTGAAACGCCTGCCATCTCCCCTATCCCTCGCCTCCACTGCTGCCGACCAGTACCTCCATCTTACAAGGGGAGATGTAACTATCTGACTTAGATTAATCATAGCATTCAAGTTTTTTAATGTAATTTAAGTTTTCAAAAACTTACCTTTTAGAGCCTGATGTAACTCCCCCTTTGTTATGCAGTGTTGGATCTCTCAGCTTTGCATTGGTGAGTTAATCAGATCTAAAAAAGTTTAGATTGAATAGCACATCAATAATTTTGCCAATCTTAAGTGTGTTTTCTCCTTCTGTCCTGCACTGATTCCCCAGTGTCTGTTATATAGGCATCATCTAGTTAAAAGAGAACCACATCTACAAATTATAAGGTTTGGGGCTCAACTTTCATGAACTCTTATTACTTTGATATAATATTTGTCTAAACTTTGACTTATTTGTCTTGGTGGGTCATCCAAAGCCCCTCTATCTAGGCCACAATAGCAGATGACTTTCCGCTTCAGGCCATAAGTTGGATGTCCATTAGTTACAAAATCCATGACACATAGGGGCTGATCCACAGACTTACAATATTCTTCCCTTCTATAAACAGTAGAAGATAATATTACAGGAACCTATGAATTTGCATAGGCATTGTTTGCTTAGGGCAGCTTAGTGGTAAGGATGGCTGTAAATTCTTGAGGTTCAGGGGGCCTCTGGGTAGTATTTGTGGTTAGCTCCCACAAGCTCCTTTCAGGAAGTGCAATATTGGCGCTCACTCAGCTATTTGTAAGGGCATTTGAATTATCTATCAAGCTGGACTAGGTCATGCATTATTTTAGAAACAAAAAAGATTCAACGTAAGTTAATACAATTTACCCAGATTTCAGACCTAGGGCATACTTTGATGAGAGATGGATAGCTGCAACCCCTCTCTGCCACCCATGGTTCTTCCCCCAACATACTCCCAAACTAACCTATTTTCTAAACCTGCAGAGTACTATAGGAATAAGATCAGAAACCTCTGTGCAGATTTTGAAAACATTAAAATGCAACAACCCAGCCTCCATCCTTCATCCCCAACAGGTGACTCAATCAGGAGTAAACTGAAAGAGAAAAATTTCATTAGTAAGGTAAATTAAATAAAAAATTTTATGAGGAAAAGTAAAAAATGGGAACTAACCCTAGCACCAAAGTTTAAAAATTATCAAAATGAATCAATGCTTATAAACTGGTAAAAAGACACAAGGATAGCGTGGAAAGAGTTGACCAATATTGTTGCCATAGAGAATTGATTGAGGCGATGACTTTATATACTATCAAAATGATAAGTGGGGTTTGAAATTGCTAATCACATTAACCAGTATTGGCAATTATCCCCTAGTATCAAAATTTGGCTTAATACTCCCCCTCTCTCCATCCAATACAAACCCTGCACCATGCTATTGGTATTGTGTTGGGTTTAATATTTTACTTTCCCATTAGGAATTTTTCTAATAATTTTCAGTTTGTAATAATTTACTTAACATCTTACTAAAATTTTTTGGCTCCTGTTCTCACTTAAGTTGTAATTACAAAAGGTCCTCACTTATTGTTCAAGTTAAAGGAAGCTTGTAGGAGTGAATTCAACCCTTTTCCAAAAATTTGGCAAATGCAAGTTGACAGGGAGCTTTCCCCCTCCCACTCTCTCAATCCTGATAAGGTGCAGCAGAAAAGTCTGTGCCCGTTGTGGCTTCAGGAGCACTCACATTACAGGCCAGTTTACTTTTGGCATTCATACATCCTAAATTAATTAGTATCTTTACTCTTTTTCCAATTACTGGTATAGGCTACCAAAATACAGAGCCTATGAAGGGCTTAATCTATTAATCTAGTGATTGTGTAAGCTGTATCTTTGAACAAAATAGTTTAGATACTGTCCATGGGGGCCATCACATGGCCAGAAACTATCAGTGACCCTTAAAACTATAATATATTGTAACCTCAAACCATTTAAATACTAATTACCAATATCAATAACTTAACGTAAATAAATATGCAATAAGGTTTAGATATATATTTATAACAAGAACTAAATTATAAGAGATGATCAGAACTTTTTTCTATATTGTGGGTCATCTTCATTTGGATTTATAAGCACAAGTATACCAGCTGTAGGAACCCAGCCAATCTTTGCTCACTGGTGATTCTATGCCGCTGGATTCCAAAAAGGTTATTAAATAAAATTACAAATGAAGCCCTAATAAAAAACTGGTTTTTACGAATTTTATTAGCATGATATAAGAAAGGAAACGACCCATTTCAATATAACCAATCAGTATTTAGACTGTATTGAGGGTTGAAGGGATTCAAGAATAAATTCAGAATGGCTTGTTGCAGTCCAAATAAGGAACTATGCACATTCAGCCTATTAAATCTTGGAATACTTGCTTCACTTTAGCTGAACAACGGATGGGGAATTAACGGTTGGCAATATGTACCCATGAGGTAACGTTTTAATGTATTTTTGCAAATTCCCATAAGAGAAAAGTATTTTACCTTGGGGGACCCCAACCACACCTATAAAAGAAGGTGGTCCCCATGTAGGTGCTTGAAGGGACCTGGTTGTGGCTGAGTGAGTACCATCTGATGGATGCCACAGGGTCCACTGCGTGGTTGGAGTAATCTGAATGCTCAATTTTGTGATTTTTCCCCTGTAGTATTTGAAATCATGTTACCCTGATTAGCGGGGTTCCACTAAGAATCGATCAGGGTCTTTTGGTTGATGAAATCATTATTATTATTAAAATCACTCTTAGAATTATTGCAAACTCATAAATGGCTAACATTTTCCCTTTTTGGCTGATTTTGACCTAAATATTCTTATTCTGCAGCTGAGAGGGCAAATGTCTGACATCATCCTCCTCAAGAATGTTGGGGGAGAATAGGGCTGTAGGAAGCAGCCATCTACCTGGTTGATGGTGATCCCTGTAGCCAAAGATTTTATAGAGTACTCATTGCCTTTTATAGGTGATGGTGAAGAGACCCTCCCAAATTGATCCAATCTTACCGCTTCTAGGGGTGATGCGGTTATTGTAGTATATTACCATGTCAGACACTTGGAATGTAGGTAGGGGGTTCAGAGTACATTGGAAGCCTGCCCTTCTTTAGTCACCTTATTTGCTAAATTGGTCATAGCCTCAGATTGGAGTTGGATGATACGCTGAGAAAATCTTCTCATGACTTTTTTGAGTTCCTCAACTCTAGAGGAGAATACATCTTTAACTAAGAGAGCAGTTATTCCTGGTTCTCAACCATACAAGACATGAAACGGGGACATTTTTAAAATCTGGTGATAACTAATCCTGTAGGCCATAAGGCACTGGGCAAGAATTAGTCTCAGTGAACTGGATCAGAAATGGCCATTTTTTGTAGGATGGATACCAAGGTTTCATTTACTATCTCCACAGTTTTTTGTAAATGGATTGTATGGAGCTGAGAAAAGTTTTTGAGCTCCCATGGATGTGGCCAGGATTTTTACTACTCTGGAGGTGAAGTTTTTACCATTATTACAGAGTAGTACTTGAGGACAGCCATGTCAAGAGAAAATACTCTAAAGTAAAAAGGTGGCTGTGGCCTTGGCCGTTAGGGCAGGGAGAGCCACGGTTTTAAACTACTTAATGAAGTGCTTAATGGCTAAAAGGATAAATTTGTTTCCACCAGTAGTCTGAGGGAGGGGACCTACTACGTCCAGACTGATGGTGTGGAATGGTTGTTGAGGGGTAGCTGGTTGATACTGATTTCTAGTCTTAAAACCAGATTGCTTCTTATATGTAAGGCATGCTTCCAAGACGTTAACAATAGATTCCATAAATCCATCTCAATAAAACCATTCCATAATCCAATCATAAGTTTTCTTTGCCCCTCCATGACTTAGAGTGGGTTGAGCTTCTAGGATAGCAGGTACACATTCTGAGGGTCGAAGGTAAGTCAGCCATTTTGCCCCCACCTGCTT
Organism: Massospora cicadina; assembly: GCA_022478985.1. Lineage (NCBI taxonomy): Eukaryota > Fungi > Entomophthoromycota > Entomophthoromycetes > Entomophthorales > Entomophthoraceae > Massospora > Massospora cicadina. The sequence continues at coordinate 9,974 of JAKSZP010006121.1, read as the reverse complement.
ATACAACTTCCCGTTCTCCACTTTGGTATTATGGGAGTGCCAGGCTAACGTTTTCTGTACAGGCTTATCTTCATCTTCCCAATCATTGGGGGTCATTAAGAGGTCATGTAACCTCTCCGCCTCACTATTATCCAAGTGAAGAACTTGTATCCAAGTCAACCTATCAACTTTCATATGATAGGACCCAGCACGGTGTTCAATCTTCATGTCATAATGCTGTACTTTAGAGCCCAGCGAGCTAACAGGCCAGTAGTATCCTTCATATTCTTCAACCACTTCAACAAAGTGTGGTCCATAACTACAGTGAAGGTGGTCCCATATAGGTAAGGGCGGTGGTGCTTTACAGCTAACAAAATGGCAAGGCACTCCTTCTCTGTAACACTGTATCTGCATTCCGCTTCTAAAAGGATTTTACTGAAATAGGAGGCCAGATAATAAACATCATTTTCATCCAATTGGGCTAAGATGGCCCCAACGGCATAGTGTAAAGCGTCAGTAAACAAGATAAATGGTTTATTATAATCAGGATGCTTCAGGATAGGATGTTGTTGTAAAAGCTTTTTCAACTTCTTGAAAGAAGCTTTTGGTTTGGCACCCCAATAGAAAAGGATGTTCTTAGTCAATAGGCGAATGAAGGGTTCTCTGAGCTAGGCAAACTTAGGGATAAATTGATGGTAATACCCCATCATCCCAAGAAATATCTGAATATCCCGTAGAGTTTTAGGGGAAGGCATTTTTGCAGTCGCTTCAACCTTACATTGTATATGTTGAATTCCCCCTTGAGAAATAAATGTCCAAGGAAATCCAATTTTCTTTGGAAGAAGGTACACTTTGAGGGCTTCAACTTAATATTTGACTTATGCAACCGTTGAAACACCTCTTTCAAGTAATTAAGATGTTCATTGAAGGTTCTTGAGAACACCGCGATGTCATTGAGATAAACGATGACACAAGTTAACTTCAGGTCCCGCAACATGTGATCCATTGCACGCTGAAAAGATTTAGGTGCATTACACAACCCTTGAGGTAGCCGGGTTGGTTGGAAAAGACAATTACTACAAATGAAAGCACATATCTCCTGGTATTCAGGAGAAAGATCCATTTGCCAATAGCCTCTAGCCAAGTCTATGGCGGAAAAGAAGTTAGAGCCAGAGATTTGGAACAGGGCATCATCAATGCGGGGGATAGGATAACTATCCTTTTTTGTGAGGTTACTTAACTTGCAGTAGTCCATGACTATCCGCTGACCTCCATTTTTATTTTTAATTAGCAAGAGGGGGGAAGACCAAGGGCTTTGTGAAAAAAATATAGTAACCCCGCGTCTAGTAACTGCCTGACTCCGTCCTCATTTTCTGTTCCTCCACCTTTGACTTGCAATAAGGTTTGGATCTAATAGGATGGGCATCACCCACATTGATGGAGTGGCACCAGCCCTTCATGTGGCCATAGTCATTATCAGATTTGGAGAATATGTTGCTATAGTCATCTAGGAGGGTATGGATTTATTCCATCTCATCTGGGGTCAGCTCATCCAAGATATGGACGTTGGGTAAGGTACATACCATGTTATCCGTTGGCAGGCCCATATCCATCATAGATCCAATGGAGCGAACTTTTTCAATGTCCTTTACTGAGACTAGCAAGCCTCTGCCAATCTCCTGGTGTTTTTTTACAACTATTTCCTTTGAGGCGAGGCTCCCCAACATCAGAGTAATAGGCCTCTGGTAAGCTGGGTTGAGAACGCCAGTCAATACCTGAAGCTCCAAGGGACTAACGCCCTCAATACTTATGAGATGCAACAAACAGTGGTGTGATTTGAAGCATGATTTTTTTTGTTACCACTCATTGTTCACCAAATTTAATCAAGACTTCATATGCCGCATAGAAAGGGATCCTGTCCCTAGCATCCAGTGAATCAGGCATTTTCTTTGTGTTGCGCCCAGAAGTGGAATAAGGTAAGGTTAAATCTGAGAAGGGGTATTTGACCAGGCAAGAGTATTTGTGGTTGCTGGGTTCTTTATTGGATAAAAATAGAGAAACTTCATAGTTAAGTAATGAGAGGAAACCTTGCTCCATATTGATTATTCCCTCATGCTCAATCATAAATTGAGTGCCAATGTGCATATCATATGCATTGTTGTCCAAAGCCAAAGCAGGGGCTGATAAAATAAGCTTCCCAATTCGAATGGGAAGGGAAGAGTATGCCCCATTTGCACAGATACTATTGTGGCCTGCGGTTCCAAGTTCTTGCGTGTACTTCAAGTCAGGCACTAGCTTTATCTTCTTGATAAACTTAGTAGAGATCACGTTAACTGGGGAGCCAGTGTCCAGGATGGCCATTATCCATACCTTTTAAATGACCACTTCAACCTTATTAGTGTTCCTCTAAAGTTAGGTGACAAAGGTAAGACCTCCTTGGTCCAGAAAGTGGAAGTTATTTTAAGAGCAGTCTCAGGGTATTTATCCAAGAGGGATCTCTTGAATGGACCTGCTGAAGGGGTCAAATCAAGCCAAATAAGAATTGGTCACCATTGCTGGCAGTGTCAATAACTTTTTGACATCTTAGAATTTGGCTGAGGTACGTTTCCTCAGGTATAGTGGTCTCATTTACTCCTCCAGCGTTCAAATGATCAGGAACCTCTACTTCTACAGGTGCTCCTAATATATAGTAACCAACTTCATCATAGCCCCCTCAGATTCATCCCCAAGGGTATTCTCAACAATTGGCGTGCCATGATGGAGGTAGGGGAGATGGCCACAGGAGATTGGATAGTCTTAGGGCATGAATTTATCAGCTCAGATGAAGGGGAAGACACAACGGAGTTCTCTGATTCATAGACAGGAGTGATCTTTTTTGAGTTGCACTGAGGAAGCAGGGTGCACTGGGGGGATAGTTACAGGTGTGCTCACCCTAACTGTTCTACAGGTGAAAACTCCTCAATTGTTAAGACTGAAGGTTCCACCTCAGCTTCATTTATTGTTGCACAGGAATAAAATCAGCAACGTCTAATAGAGCTTCCTTTATGTCATGGATGTTTTTGAAGTAACATTTTACCAAAATGATATGCATGGTGAGAGAGGGTTGGGAAGCTAACACAGTTAACATGGCTGCTATAGCAACATCCAGGGTTAGCATGTTAGCTGATGACAACCTTTGCGCAGTGAGGTAAGATTGTTCAGCAAAGGTAGAGGTCAGTTCACCCTCATACATGCTAAGGCGCATGAAGGCCTGTTTATCCCTGTTAAGACTCTGATTTGAACCAAACTCAACTAAGAGAGTCTCTTTCACCTCTGCCCAGGTATGCAAATTGTCCATGTAAGGAACTATCATTCCTTGTGCCAAGAGACTTAAGCAAGGAAGGATTTGTCAAACCTTTTGCTTATCAGTGGCATCATGCATAACATATTCATATACATACAAAAAGGAAGTAACACTCTCTTCCCCAGGGGTGTACTTGATTTTAAGAGGGAGTTTTAAGGGGCACTGCTCCAGCTTTTTAAGATGGGATAGGGCATTGGCAAGTTGCTTTTCAAGAGCAACTATTCTTTTTTTAGTACTAGATGGTAAGAGCAAATATTCTTTTTTTTAGTACTAGATGGTCCCAACCCAAGGGGGGGAAGAGCAACTATTCTTGATGTACAGATGTCCCCTGTATGAGCACCATTTTTAGGAACCCAGCCAATCTTTGCTCACTGGTGATTCTATGCCGCTGGATTCCAAAAAGGTTATTAAATAAAATTAATATAAAACCCTAATAAAAAACTAGTTTTTATAAATTTTATTATTAGTGTAATATAAGAAAGAAAATGACCCATTTTGATATCTAACTGATTAATTACTAAACTGTATTGAGGGTCAAAGGGATTCAAAAATAATTTCAGAACAGCTTGTTGCAGTCCAAATAAGGAAATGTGTATATTCAGCCTATTGAAGCTCAGAATATTTGCTTCACTTTAGCTGAATGATGGATAGGAAATTAACAGTTTGCAATACATACCTATGAGGTAATAATATAATAAGCTTCAGCCAATCCTCATCAGAGAAAAATATTTTACCTTTGGGGACCCCCACCACACCTATAAAAGAGGGTGGTCCCCACATAGGTGCTTGAAGGGACCTGGTTGTGGCTGGGTAAGTACCATCTGATGGATGCCCCAGGGTTTACCACATGATTAGAGTAATCTGACTGCTCAATTTTGTGTTTTTTGCCCCTGTAGTATTTGAAATTGTGTTACCCTGATTAGCAGGGTTCCACTGAAAATAAATCAGGGTCTTTTGGTTGATGAAATCAATATTATTATCAAAATCACTCTTAGAATCATTGAAAACTTATAAATGGCTGACATTTCCCCTTTTTGGATGATTTTGACTTAAAACATTTTTCTTCTGCAGCTGAGAGGGCAAATATCCAACACCAGTATTGGGAAGATTACATGGTGTATCCTGATATATCAAAGTTCAACTTTAGCACTTTAAATTTATCCCCATCTGGTGCCTCTCTCATTAGAATATCTGGTTGAGAATATTAGAAGTCCTAAGCTCAGTGGCTGGAGCCCTATCTTTTAGATCAACACCTTCCTTCCTTATCTCTTATCAGCCTATACTCATAAATTATCAGAATAGCAGCCTCTTATGGATGACAGATGGCAATGTAAATGCTCAAGTATTTATAATAGAGGCTTGGGTTTTTTAAAACATTTTTATCCACTTGCTATGGTGTCTGTCTATCTATCTGGATGGAATCTTGCAATTGCTTTTTGACTACCTTCCAGAATAGCTAGAGCTTTGAAATTTGGTACACTTATGTATCTCCAATGACAATACAATAGATCCATTGAAAAAGTTACTTTTCATAGGCAGAATAAAAAGTCTATATGTAACAAGTGAAACACTTATATGTTTTTGATGGTAGTTGGTATATTGTTATAGCTGAGCAGTTTAATATTTGGGTGATTCGATAGTTTAATGGTTTTACAAGCGGTTAGCGGTTTTAGGTTGATTACTAAGCTTGATGGTTTTAGTAAGTGTTTAGTGATTGGTTGATTCAAAAGTTCAAGTTAATTACCTTCCAGACTAGCTAGAACTTTGAAATTTGGGACACTTATGTATCTCGTATGACAATATAATAATCTATTGAAAAATTTTAAAATACATTTTAAAATGCTTTGTTTGATTATTTATGATATGATTTCTGATAATTAAGACCTGGCATCTCAGAATCGATCCAGAATAATTTGCAGGGTAAGGAATATTCAAGTTGGTAGGCTGGAATTGTAAGATATCTGAAGCGCTGCTAGCACTTTTAACCTTGGGGTATTGGAGGAAATCCCAAACTTCATGACACCGAATTTCCCGAAACCGTGGAAAATTGTGCAAACCCTAAAACTCAATTATAATAGGGTCCTACCTGCTTAATTTATGGTTGCGAGCAAAGATCGCACGACCTTGGATTGGCCTATTAAATTATACGCTATCGATGGTGTGGTATAACTTGCTTAGGAGAGGTGTTATTTTATTCGAGGTGGGCCGACCTGGGGACGATACCGCACCGATTAAGGGGAAAATCGAATGAATTGGAAAGGAGGATAAAATCCGGAAAACCTCCATGCGCGGCGTATGATAGGCCAGGAACTCCATGGACCGCCTTTGCTATTCGCTATCTTGGTTCGGGGCATTGGTGCGCAACGCCAACGTAGTCGTCCCCTACCCAAAGTTCCTCTACCGGAATCGAACTCGGGGAGGCAGCGGTAGAGGTCTGCTTAGGAGAGGTGTTATTAAAGGTAAATTAGGTCTGCTATCAGTCTCAAGTTTGAGATCCAATACGATTTTGTTAGTTTCATGTGTAGATTATAATCCATTAGATTGGCTGATAGCTTCAAAGTGGGTTGCAAATTATTTTATCATTAAAGTAAAAGAAGCCTAAAGCGGGCTATTCTGTCCAATCAAAGCTTGAGTATGATACGACGGTATTTAAAAATCGATCCAAAAGTTCCGATGTTAACTGATTTTATCAACGAATCTAGGACTGCCTTTAAACCAACCTTGTATATTTACACCATTCCTCTAACAACCTCTTAGCTCTGTTCACCCATAATTTTATTTTTGAAGATTTTGTTCAAGTGTTATGATAGACGAAGCAAATGAATATCTGTTTGACTTCGCCTCTGGACATCCAGTTATGACCCTAATTCTGACGGTTGCGCTCGGATTAACGATACAATATCACATCCGCATAAACGCTAAACCGGACCCTTCCCTACCCCCAGTGGTCCCATACTTTTTCCCCTTTATCGGCTCAATGTTTACTTACGGGTTGAACCCTGTAAAATTTTTGAAGGATAATAGGAAGATTGTAAGTATACTTTTAATCGGCAGCCATTCTTCGCCAGCTTTTATTGGTTTTTAGCTCTATCGCCTCCCTCTAAATTTTTATTCATTAAAAGGTTTTTTTAGTATGGCGACAACTTTACCTTCTTGATGTTTGGTCGGAGGATCACCCACTGCCTCGGCCCTGACGGGAATCACCTTGTTTTGAATGCAAAGCATACGTCAGTAAACGCTGAGGATGCGTATCGAGGGCTAACGAAACCAGTTTTCGGTCCGGGCGTAGTTTATGATGTACCCAATAGCGTCCTTTTGGAGCAGAAACGGTATTCCATCACTTAGTCCATGGACTAATTTTTAGGATGGTTAAGTTTGGCTTAACAACCGATTATTTAAAAACCTATGTTACGTTGATTGAGAATGAGACCCTCGATCACTTGAGGTAAATCGTGTTCGATGATAAGTTATTTTTACTAAAAACATTAATTTATAATTTGTGATGCCTATGGTTTATTGGTTGCATTTACATTCACCTGGTTTTCAAAGTTTTGAAGTCTTACTTTATATTTTCACACTGACGTTCAGTGGAACAACCGCCTAAAATTTTATAATAGAAAGTGGGGTGAAGAAGGGAAAGTATGCATGTTTAAAGAAATGAGCGGCCTCATCATAAAGACGGCCTCTCGGTGCCTTCTTGGGGAGGAAGTTCGATCCCAACTTGATGAGAGCTGTAGGCAGTTTAAAGTTGTTCTAACCCTGTAAGTTGCCGACTTGTACCATGATCTAGATCGGGGGTTTACGCCGATCCACTTTCTATTCGACTGGCTTCCTCTCCCTTCGTTTTGGCGGCGTGATGCCTCACATCTTCGGGTGCGAAATTTCTTCTTGGATGTGATTAAAAACCGCCGCGCTGCCAATTCAAAGGTACGTTTCATTCATTGAGAATCTACAAAGGCCCGAACTGCGCTAATAACGTTACTAGAAAGAAGATATGTTGTCGGCGCTGATGGAGGCGAAGTACAAAAATGGCGAAGCGTTGGCGGATGAAAAGGTGGCATGCCTTCTTATCGCACTTCTCTTGGCTGGGCAGCATACCTCATCAACCACGAGCACTTGGGCTTTTCTCTACCTGGCGCAAAGCCCCGCTCTCGTTGAGGCACTGTATCAAGAACAGTTGGATGCTTTGGGCGCCGACTTCCCACCCCTAACGCTTGAGAGCTTAAAGAAGCTTGAACTGCTTGACAACGTTGTGCGTGAAACCCTTCGCATTAAGCCACCTCTTCTCGAGATTATGCGCAAGGTGACCGCCCCAGTGCCTATCCCCGGCACAACTTATATCGTTCCCCCAGGGTATTACATTGCGGCCGCACCTGTGATCTCTGCCTTGGACGAAGAACATTTTCCTGAGCCTGAGAAATTTGATCCCTATAGATGGGTTGCCGCCGATAAGAGTGACGATGTTCTGGCCAGTGAGAATGCGAAGTCCAACCTCGATCCTTCTTCCTTCGTCGACTACGGTTTTGGCTCCTTGTCAACCTCTTCATCCCGCTCCCCGTATCTTCCCTTTGGGGGTGGGCGTCACCGCTGTATTGGGGATGCGTTTGCCTACGTTCAGCTCAAGACCATCATTGCCACCACTGTACGCCACTTCTGCATACAACCTGATCCCCAGGTTGGCATCCCGGAATGCGATTTTACCAACCTGGTCGCCATCCCCGTTCTCCCTGCAACGGTTTATTACAAGAGGCGCTGATGGGGAGCCTTTAAGTTGGTGCATTTGGACCACTGTCTTGGGCCTTCGGTGGTTCATGCCTTCAGTTATGGTCTACTTTTCAATGACGACATCATTTATTAAAAGCAATGTATAATTTTTGTAAGAAAACGGATAGTTAGGTTTATTTAGATCAGTATATAAACCTTTAGATTATCCTAGGAGTTTAAGTTTTGGGATTATCAGATTTTATGCTTGCTTATACTATAGTGTTTTATACTATAGCGCTTTGGCTAGGCTGATGACATCCATGGCATAGTTCCTTGTGAGGATTACACCTTTAATTACTCTGGTGCCGGTGAATGTGATAATTTCTTATACGCTACAACTGATAAAGAGTTGGTTTAATGAGCCTGGCGCCATTAGTAGACATAAAAGCCTACCCTTCGATTAAGAGATCTTCCCCCTTAACACTTTTACCAGTCAAGGGAAGACAATGCTATCGATCCTTTGTGCTCTATATACCACAAACTAGGGTAGGACAAATTTCCTGGTAAACCTACAGAGCTATAGTTTATCATGTTTACAGATTAAATAATGGACCTAGCGGTGTTTAATTTTATATCTAAGACCTTAATGAGAAGTAGCCCCAGGTAACAGTAGGCACTCGTTCAAAAGCAACATAACTACTAAAATATTGGCAGCGAAAAGACAACTCAATATCTAAAGACTAAACATGATTCAGAGTTTCACGTGTAAATCTAATTGGTATGCTCAGGTGTGAGTTCTTGCAGGTATGGCGGAGGAAGTCAAAGTTTATACCATCAATCTGGTACATCACTGATACATCGATTAAATTGTGTAAAGTCGGCTTAATGGTTTATAAGGTTTTTGGGTAGGTATCAAATTTAGTTTCCACAAGCACGATTTCAGGATTTTGCATACAGTATCGCCTAAGAACTTTATCTTAACCCTAAAAATACCCTGGAAGCCAAGTCAACCCTTTGTTTTTAACCATATTGTATAATGGATACTAAACATTTAACAATCAGCTTATCATAGAAGGGTAGATGGTTTATAGGGTTTATTTGAGGTCGGAGGGTCATGGGACCAACACTGCCCAAAAGAAAATAAGAGAAGAAAGAAAAGATATGCACAGGAACCTTCAACAGAACAGTAATCTATCCAACGCTATCCCTGTAATCAGGGGCAGGGGGTATAGGACATGGGGACAAGGCTGGAGAGTCTTGGGGTGACATCCTTTTAAGTATACATGGGAATAAGAGTCAACTTCTAGGATCCAGTTATCCCTCCATGCTTGTATCTGGCAGACATTTTCTAAAATGATTCCAAAAAGCCAATGTTGGAGTTTATAAGATGACAATGGAACTGTGTTTGTGCTTCAGCTTGGGTGGGTGAAGCCTTGTTGATAGCTTCCAATTTGATGGTAAGGATGTACCACAAGGCTATGGCCACTATCAGAGCTCTAAGTGGTGGTGGAATTGGGAAAGCACCCTCATGAAAAATGGATTATGGGTAAGGTAGAATATACCAGGTGTAGAAAGCTGGGACAGACCGGAAACTTCCATCTTGAACAACTTGGATGTAGGATACCTTTCTATCCTAGGGATGAAGGTATTATTCCTGCCACAAACTGGACAAAGATGGACAATGACATTGGATCTATCTCTAGTCCAATATGACCTTGTAAGGCACTTCCATATGTGAGCTCAAGTTTTAGGGTGGAGTAAGAGGTGATGAGTATCCTCCCACATCTTCTAATCCTGTAGGTTAAGGGATATATAACAAATCCACCAAATCAATCTTTTCTAAAGTGACCAAATTCATGATGTGGAAGGATGATGGATTCAGTGGCGCATTATCAATAAGTTGGAGGTGTGTTAGGTTTGCCCATTGCAGAGTTTGTGCCAGGTTAAT